>JBBMKA010035651.1:0-23081 GCA_037833695.1 Sechiopsis laciniata
TTCTATTAAAAAAATATAAAATTAATGTCTGTGACAGGTTTGAAATAATAAGAAACATACCATAAAAAACTAATTTTAAGTTTTTTTTTGGAAAATATAAAATTGCACATTTGAAATTCCATAAATTTTACAACCCTATACAATCCTGCAACGAAGAGTTGAGAAAATCATAATGACTTTGAGGGTTAACATCATCAAACAGCCAATTCTCAAGCAAAGTGAGTGGAATTTGTAGACTTTTAGACTCCGGCTTGGTTTGATCTTGAAAATGAGCAGTTTCAAGGTTGAAACTTTCCTCCACCGACAAAGAATGCTGGGTAATTGTTGATTCTGAATTTGTTGTTGTTGATTGGGGTGAATTTTTTGTCCAATTTTGTAGCAATCGGGCAATATTTTGAGCACTTGATGCATATGAAGAAGAACAAGAAGATTGATGATGTTGATGGGGTGGAAATATTTCACAAGGATTGTTGAATGCTAATGGATTATTGGATTCAGAATTGGAACAACTATGAATTGTAAGTGACAAAGCTTCAGTCAAAGCTTGTTTGGCTGTTTGAATGTCTGTTTGAAGCCTTCTTTCCCATATACCCTTTGACAAGCAATCATGGGTTTGTAAGTTTTTTAGCTTTTTTTTCAAGTGGGTGTTCCAATAATTCTTGATATCATTGTCTGTTCTTTGTGGGAGATAAGAAGCTATGGCTGCCCATCTGTTTTTAATTGTAAACCAATTTAATAACCCTATTCAATGTATATTGCAAAACCCCATTTGTTGAAATAATTCAAATTCAAAAATTAAGAATTTTTACCTATTGCCTAAGAGGGCTTGGAGATGAATTATCTTCTTCTCTTCATCATCAGTGAAATGACCTCGTTTGATACCCGGTCGAAGGTAATTCGTCCATCGCAACCTGCAACTCTTGCTACATCTCAACAAACCTAAACATAATTCGCAAACAAAAATAAGGAACAACATTCCGAGCCATCGACTTTGATAATATGAATCGAGCATTGTTTCGGTGCATGCTGAAAGAGCGATGCCCAATTGAGGCGAAATTTGAATACTAAAGATATGAGCTCAATATAACAAGGATCAACGTCGGCAAGTTACGATTGAATCTTGCTTACTCTTGCCGACAAACATACCCACCACATGCAGGAAAACTATTAAACCTAACGTTGACAAAATACATTTTTGCTGACGTTGAGACAATATTGAAACTGTCAGCTAAAAAGCCATCAACGAAAAATGAATTTTTTTTAGAAACAATTACGTAGAAACGATCATATTCATATAACTATATATCAATCTCCAAATACAAATAATGATAACCTTCTAACAACGGTTACCCACCGACCATGATTGATACTCGCAATCAACAAATTTTGTTATAAGAGGAGAAATTAAACATATATAAAACCTGTGTTATTGGGAATAGATCTCCAATTGCCAGGGCCATGTTGATGAATGTAAGAAACCAAGATGATATCTTCTTCAGGAGTCCAAGACCCTTTTTTGACACCAATTGTTTGGCAACAGGGGGATCTTCCCATAATCTTTTTCTTTCTAATTTTCAATATACAAATCTTTGCCACTAAGATTTGGAACGACTTGGGTGTCGCATAAACTAAGGGCACTATATATATATATATAGAAGAAAAATAAATAAATAACCACTTCACTAATTTTTGATATCTTATCCAAAATTTGGGTAAAAAAATAAAAATAAAAAGTCAAAATCGACAGGCATATAGGTCAACCAAAGCATTAAACAAAAGTACATTGTTTGTGTAAAAACCGTGTAGAAATGAGTATTGTCGGTATGGACAAGATAAGCTGATAAGGTAGCGAGTGAAATTAACACAACGCAATTCACTGTTTTTTAATTGTTTAATATGTGTAATATTGGTATGTATGAATTCAAATGTCAATTGTCCCTATCGACATGAATGCAGCAACTTCAAGGTCATGTTGTGTTACACGTACTTGCATAACACAACATGACTTTGAAGTACCATTAAATTATTTAATCGAGTTGAACTCAACTTGAGATATAAAATGTCCTTTTTTTTTTAATCAAAAAATGAATTTTTATCGAATGCAGTCAAAGACTTACAATATCAAATGGTTTGCATAATGGAAGTCGATCTCAAATATCTAGAAATTATGGAAGAGTGATGACTTTTATTTATATATTACAAATCTTTTTTAGTAGTAGAATCGAATCACAAATTTTTGTTGGTTAAATAACAATTGAGAATGAAATATTCAAATTTATAACTTCTTAGTTTATAAATAATTCATAATAATATTGTTCTTGTTGACAATTAAACCACAAACCTCATAGTCACCCATAGTGAATCTCTTTATTCCTGATTTTTTTTTCCTTTATCTCCCAAAATCTTTTGCTAGTCTCTAAGTCCATTTTCATCTTTCTTTTTTTTTTCTTTCTAAATTTGTCCCTTTTTTATTGGAATAAAATATACATATGTGATATATTTAAGAAACTAAAAAGTAATGATAATAACACAAAAAAAAAAATAATAATAAAAACACAAGAACAAATTTTCTATATATTTTTCATTGTTTTGAAATGTTTATGAACCTGGCCGATACGAAATGCATTTATTTAAGTGAGAAATCATTTCATTATATCACATAATGGTTAAGTTGTTACTTTTGCCAACAAGAATAGTAACTCGACGGTATTTATATACACCCAACGACTGAGAGATCATGAATTCAAATCCTTCCACACCAAATTCAACCAACGACTTAAATTGAGTGAAACTAATAATTTCCAACCAAGTGAAATTGATGATTTCATTCAAATTAAATGAATCGAAAAGAATCAAGTAAAGTTAATTGAAAACAATAATTAAGTATGAAATATTTTTAAAAAATTATTATAATTAAATATGATTATTAGAATTTGTTATCTACCACCAATTTCTTTAAATATTAACGTTACACAGTTTTGCTTGCAGATTACTCAAATATTATATAGATTATTTTTAACTATAATCAAGTAATCTAATGAATAAAAAAAAATTTACAAAATTAAGAATTGTTAGATCGAATCCATTATTTCAAAATAAAAGAATTAACTAATACAAGATTAGCTGGTATGAATTTGAAGGCTACATTTGACGTGATTGTGCCGATGTGACAGGTGGCTGGATGGGATTGGATAAGAACAGTGGCCAGCTCCTATTTGAATTCAATTTGGAAAATGACACTTCATGGACAACTTTACCCTTCTTGTATTGCATTGAAAGCCACATATTTTATTCACACGTAGACATTTTTGTCTTACATATTTTTAACGACATATGCGATTTTTTTTTTTTTTTTTTTTTTTTGAGAACAACAACATATGCTATATTTTGTTTCGAGTATAATTACAATTGAGGATGAGAATATTCCTAAGTTATTATTTTTGTTTTTGTTGACAGAACCATTCATTAACTTCTTTTTCATTGTATTTTTTAAAAGATGAAACGCTACTTTTACAAAAAATATATATATCAAATGTCTGGTCATTATTCTTATTTAAATCTATGTCTAAATTTATTATTCTAGAATTTAGTAATTAAATTATTATTTTGTAAATGACATTTGTATCTGTATTTATTTTTTTTATTTGTTTGATATTTTCATTATAGATAATACTTAATAACTCTCTTAAAATCTCAATAAAAAAAAAATGATTAAGATTATAACGTTCAAAATAAAAATAAATGGAAGTAAAAAAATTTTTAAAAATTTAAAATAACTCTCGAAATCCCTTCCAACCATTTATATATGAGTACTTGTGTTGGCATTCCTTGGTGGTTGGTATTTTTAATTGATATAAACAAAAATTAAGACCAAAGTGAATGCTTACCTAACAGGCGGTATAGAGTTTCACATTTTTTGAGTTTTGAGACCGTTTGGTGTCCTTGTAAAATTACAAAGGGTCAAAGTTAAAAACCTATCCATCACCCCTTTGAAGGAGCACATCCGACTACATCCACTGGCGTGTCTGAGTTCCGTCCTCTTCCACGCGAGCCATCTCCTTTTCGAAGAAGCATGTTCGACTACATCCATTGGCATGTCTGAGTTCCATCCTATTCCACACCATAAGAGGCGAGCTTCCTCACCGACTTGTCTGAGTTCCATCCTTTTCCACACCACCGACTAGTCTTATTTTTGTCCTTCAATTGACACTTCTCCCACCAAGAAATTTGGTAAGTCTACATGATATTGTTCACGAACAAATATCTTATTTCTACTCTCTCTATCTTCAAACTGTGGTAGCCCAACTCTCTACATCTTCAAACTGTGGTAGTCCAGCTCTCTACATCTTCAAATGGTGACAATCCGACTCTCTACATCTTCAAACTATGACAAACCGTGGCTCAACTGTGACAGTTTGGATCTAAGTTTTTAATTCATTTTATGCCACCCCAATTGGTAAATTTCACTCAAAGGTCAACTAAAAAATATCAATTTTTCCTTTTTTGGTAGAGTCATTAACAACTCCAACTGATGCTAAAATAAGAACCACACAAAATAAAACCAATGGAAAATCTTTGCCATATTTGTGCACAAGAGTGAAGCATTTTTACCTTTTCCAAAACTACTTCAATAACTTTATAAGTAGAATATCAAATTGGACGAAGAAGAAAAATTGTGAAACTAACATATCAACCTTGATGAACAAACACATTTGAGTTATGGATTTCCCTTGGGAAAAAAAGAAAAGAAAAAGAGTAGTAGCTTGCAAAATGATGAGGTTCTTGCAGCTTTTGATGGATGGAATCCTACCGTGAATCTTGATAAGTTGAATTGCAAAGGAATGATGAAGATCAAGTGTGGGTGAAGATCTTCTGCAAATTATGATATGTCAAATTGGTAATGGGAAAGGATTTATCAACAATAGAATTGGTGTGAATGGTTCTGTTATATATTTTAAATTTTGATCTTTTGTAATTGGAGATTTTTTTTTATTGAACTTTAAATGAAATTACTAATATTTAAATAATATCTAATTTTGAAATAAAATCTAACGGGAAAATTATTGAATGAAAAGATTTGAGATAAAATATTTAAATTTTTAATGGTTTGAATTGGAATAGAAATAAAAGATATTAAGAGGTAGTTGTGGAGAATAAACAACCTCCATGATTTTAGTGATACCTTCCTAATTTTGGGCCACCATATTTTCCTTACAAACCTGGAAAAGAGGAGGGTATAATGGGGAGGAAAAAAATCCTCCCACTACCTCTAGATAAATAAAAGACATGAAATTTAACATTTAAAAATGGTTGACATCTCATATTTTATTTTTTTGAAAACTAGACGTTCTTTACTATCTCACTTTTTTTAAAATGAATATAGATTGATTTACTCATATTTTGAGTGACGCAAGACAATGATATAATTTATTATATTTAACCATCTACATATTTCTTGAGAAATTTATTTTTTTTAAATCGATAGTTATCATAGATTAAAATATAAAAATTAAATTCTTAAGATCATTAATATTAGAGATACTCACTTTGTAGCAATTGTCTCACATTGAAAAGGTGAGCATTCTCCAACATGTTTATAAAAGATATGTGTTACCCCCCTCATTACCAATTAGTTTTGAGGTAAAACCTCATATTCTCGAATATGGTATCAGAGTTCAATGTGGGTAATGATCCTAAATTTCGATCCAACTCAAACACTTTGAATTCTAAAGTGGGTGTGGACTCCACCCAAACGGACATACGCTAAAGTGGGTATTTGATCCCAAACCATATTAGAAAGGTGGTTTTGAGGGGAAGTAACCCGATGTTGGAGATACTCACCTTGTGAAAATTGTCCCATATTGAAAATGTGAGAATTTTTCAACATATTTATAAGAGATATGAGTTGCTTATCTCATTATCAATTGATTTTGAAGTGGAACTTCATATTGTTTAGTAATTAATATCAATGTACCATTTTTGACATCAATAAATAGTTCTTTTACCAAGTAGCATAAGTATTTAAAAAATTAAAAATAGATCACATATGGTAGGCAGAAAAAGATAAATCATCCAAAAATAAAACCTAAACTTTTTTCACATTTATTTTGTCGATTCATTCCAAACCAAAACTCATATAATAAAACTCAATTGTTATGTGATGGTCATATCATCTTCATCTAATTGTGAAAGTTTAAATACCCTTTACCAATATTTATCATACCATATTTAAGAAAAAAAGACATTTCCTTAATGTTGATACAAAAATCCATCCACATACACACACAATGACAGATCTAGTGGGGGCTAAGGCCTAGAGGGAATGCCCCAAGTTTTTGAAATTAGTCACTAGTATTATCAATGGTATATAAGAGTGGGCCACACATATATTTTAATATTATTTGTGACTTGTATTTATGTTAGTGACACCCAAAGCTTGAATTTTGTAATTTTTGTTTATATAAATATATATTTTTCTCATATTTAATATTATTTATGTCCTCAATATGGATCCTCCAAATCTTAAAATTTATAATTTTTTTCATATAAAAGCAAATCTCTATAATTAATTCTAATCTGGCCTCAAAATAAATTTATTGTATCGGCTCCTAAATGCATATTCAAAGTATGTGATTTGTGTCATTCCAATATACGAAACACCCTTCAAATAAATCAACCAAAAGAAAATTTTTTAAATACACAATGGGGAAGGTTATATCATGTATGGTTGATGTTAATGAATTTTGTGACATTTAATTAGTAGTGGGCTGAGCCATGTAGTTTACTATAAGGTCAAGTATTTAATAAAGACCAAAGATGTGCATGCAATGTAATAGAACTCTCAATTGGAAATCATTTATCATCTCCTCTAAGTAAAATGTAAGCCATTTGTTTCTTTAAGTACGTCTTTTTTCCCTCTATAAATTATATTAAAAAAAAAAAAAAAAAAAAATTCACAGGTCGCCAATTTAACTCCACTGTTAAAAATTATTAAAATGGTTAATGACGTGTTGACTTTGTTAATTAGTTTAATCCAATTTAATTTCACGATCATGACTTTGATCTTGAAAATTGATATTTGACTTTCATCTTATTTTGAGAGTAATATCATCTATGTATAGTTTATGGTCCTCCATTTATCAATAAGGATCATAACTAGCTTCATTAGTGTGGCTCATGAATCAAAAGATCATGAGTTTGAATTTCTTAACTTCAATTATCGTTGAACTCAAGAAAAAAAATAATAAATAAATAAATTTATAATTTGTATTTAGTCTTTGAACTTAAAACTATCTAGGGATGTTTGTTTGACATATATAGGTAGGATTTAGGTTAAGGAGTTATATTGAAAAGTTATATTGAGTAGTTAAAAATTGAGAGTTGTGCCAAAAACTCGTTTGGATGTAGTTTTGTATAGAGGAGTTAGAGTCAAAATCTTGTTTGGATGTAGATTTAAAATGAGTAGTTACTTTAAGTAGTTAAAAAAGAAATAATTAAAAATGAATGGTTAAAAAATGAAAGATTTTGATTGATTTGAAATGAATTGTTAAAAATTAGTAGTTAGAAATGATTGAGTAGTTATAAATGAAAATTAAAAATGAATGGTTAGAAATGAGAGTTATTTTTAAAAATAAAAATGGGGAAGAATTAGTAAAAACTCGTTTGGATGTAGATTTTCAAAGAGGAGTTAATAAATCCTAAAACTAAATCCTACCTAAATATGTCAAACAAACCGCCTCTAAACTTTTAAATTTTTATTTCACCTCTAATAAGTATTTGAATTATATCTATTATGGAGTGACCTAATTGGTCAAAAACAGCTTTGGGTGCTTAAGGTGATGGGTTCAATCAATTGTGGCCACATACTTAAGAATTTAGCAATGTCACGTGACATTAGTCGAGGTGTGCAAATTGGCCTGGACAATTACGGATATAAAAAAATATATATATTTGAATTATAAAATGTCCGGATACTTCACCATCTTCTAATTTTATATATAATAGATCTCTAAATATTTAATATATTTTATTTTAAAAATTAACTGAATTATTATATAAAAATTTGAATCTATAGATTCTCTTTTTTTTTTTTTTTTTTTAATCGTGGATTTATTGGAAATAATATTAATATTTTAAAGACATTTAAACATTCAAAATTCAATCAACTATTTGAAACAAAAGCCAATAAGAATAATAATTGAATAGTATATAGAATTAATAAAGCAGTTCTTTCATCCCTACACACTACTTAAAGAAACCAAAATTTTCAAAATCAATAATGCACTAATTGGGAAAAAATAATAAAAATAAAATTGGTAAATTTAAATGCATTAATTTTTGGCCAGTAGCTACACTTTTTCAAACTAACTTGTACACGTTATAAACAACAGAAACCGAATAAAAAACGTGTATTCGGTTTTTCTACAGTTGGTAGTTACTATACTAAGTAAAGACAAAATCCAAATCTTTCAATCTCGAATACATAAAATTAAAATCATTTTGTTTTTATTGATTGGTTTCTAAATTTTCAAATATCTAATTTTAAGTTCAATTTAAACTTTAAAAAAAAAACGATAGATTTACTAATATTGTAGGTTAGTGGTATATAATGGAGGGAGGACTACAAAATTGATCTCCAATCCACTTTATTTATAGTGCTTGTATAAATTGAACTTTTTTCACTAATAAACTATATTAACTATAATGTCTTGTCATAGGTAGGAGGTTGCTTGAACGAGTTCTTGAATTTTTTTTGAGTTCCTTTCTATCCATAAATACGAAATATGGCACCAAAAAATTTGGATAACATCATCGTTTTTGCACATTTTAGCTTAGCTTTGAGAAGGTTCAAAATAACTAATGTTGAAACATAATGTTATTTCAAAAAGGTTGTGCATATAGACAAAATTTAAATTTCTTTGTCCAGTAATGCTTAGAGTTTGGAGGAGTAAAATTCCAAATATAATTTTATCAAATATATTTAAAAAAGACAAAATTTTCTAATTATGAATTTTTACCTGTCCATCAAATCAGTCATTCTAATCAATAAATTATTAAATGTATATTACATGTGGTTGCCAAAAAAAATTGTGGTTTCGTGATTTTTAATATTTGAATTTATCTGAAACGTGTATGTTTCTAGTAAATGTTTATAAACTTGTTTTTATAAAGATTGTTTTAATCACTATCATGATCTCACTCAAATAATTGTTTCTTTAACAATAATATTTGAAATTGAATAATCAAACATCCTTTTTTTTTTATTATTGAAAACTTATATCAGTTACCCAGAAGTGTTCAATTTGAGATTATAAGAATTTTTTTTAGGTATTACAAGAACTTTTTACTCATGGTGTTTATTTTTTTTATAGTCCAAAGTTTTGGATTCTAAATTGTAATAGGTATGTATATTTTAATAGTTTTTAATACAAAGTTTTTATTTGTTTTATTGTTCTATTATTTTATTTTAATTGAATCACTTCTTATTAAGTAAGAGTACACAAGGATTAAAAAGATTGGTAGCACATTTACTTAATTGATTATTTAATTCAATTTAACCAACTATAAACTCGATTTTAAAAATTAATATTTGACTCTTATTTAAACATACCTCCATTTAACTTCTAAACTAGATATAGGGGAGTGCCAAAAAGGGTGTTTGGTCTTGAAACTAATAACGGCGCTTATTTTGTTTTTTGGTGTTTGTTATTTAGATTATGCAAGTTTGGCGTGTTGGGTCAAATAATCTTTGTGGACATAAAAGAATAATGAGGTGCAACCGATCAACCTTCATATAAAAATATTTTATTTTTTTTATATCCATTATTTTCTTTTCTTAATCATTTTTGCACTTTAGACTTAAACATTAGTTACGGTTTTCTCTATATATTTATTTTGTGTACCCTAAATATAAGTAATATTTCTTTCTATAACAATTTCTTTCATTTAAATATAGACCTAACCATTTTTTTCATAATTAATCATTCTCTCTTTCGGCTATTTCATTTCTTCTATAATCATTATCATTTTTCTTATCTAAATTGACTTTAGATGTAATTTTTCATTTCCAATTTCTTTTGTGGTTTTCTATTATCTTTACACTACACCAAATACAAAATTTTAAAAAATCTCCTAACAAATCCTATATAATATCTATAATATCAAATGTTAAATTAACCAATTTCAAACAATATTTTAATTATATTTATTCCTAACAATAAACGTAAATATATTTAAAATGTTGGTAGGCAGTTGGATGCAAGTTAATGTGAAAGCCCTTAACATTTTATGGACACGAAAACTGCAAGTCACACTCAATTTGTAGTTAGATGACAATGACGATCATAATAATAAAACAAAATTTTATTTATTTTTATTTATTTTATTTTTTATTTTTAAACAAATTCAAAGAGGGTGGAAAAGTAGCCACGCCCAAATGCTTCTGATTAAATAATTAAAAAATTATAAGTTCAAAATTTCTAATCTTAAATATTATTGAATAAAGAATAATTTTTTTTTTTTTTTGGATAAGAAGTAGCCATGACTTACCGAACTGATACCAACATTATCCAATAGATGGTAGATCTTTTTGGGGTGTTTGTTTGACATATTTAGCTAGGATTTAGGTTATGGGTTATATCGAAGAGTTATATTGAGTAGTTAAAAATTGAGAATTGTGTCAAAAACTCGTTTGAATTTAGTTTTTGCACAGAGGAGTTAGAGTCAAAATCTTGTTTGGATGTAGATTTGAAATGGATAGTTATGTTTAGTAGTTAAAAGAGAAATAATTAAAAATGAACCAAAACAAGCTTGTAGCACATTGGCAAAGTGATGTATTGGGCTCAATCTCAATTATCACATGTCGCGGGTACGATCTGCCTTGGTACCAAAAACAAAGAAACGATTAAAAATGAATTGTTAAAAATAAGTTATTTTGATTGATTTGAAATGAATGATTAAAATTGGATGATTAGAAATGATTGAGTAGTTATAAATGAGAATGAGTTAGTAGAGGTAAGTAGTTAAAATTTAAAAGAAAAAAAAAAATACTCCTAAAGTTTAATTAATTTTACTTAAAAATTAGATGAAACCGTTAAAATTTTACTTAAAACTTACTCCTAAGTTTACAAAAATTTCAAAAATAATTTTGACTTTAAAAAATGTTACAAAAATATCACGGCTATTAAGTTATGCATAAAAAAAAATTAAAACTTTATCTAAATAAATAATTAATAATTGTCATGAGTTTGAATCTCTTGTCCTCAATTTTAATGGAACTTAACTTAAAAACAAAAACAAAAATAAAGATAAAAATGGTGAAGAATAATTAAAAGAGAAATATATTAAGAAATTAATTTTATTAAACAAACTAATCAATTAATTAAACAACTAATATTAGACTAAAATAATTCATAAGTTAAGCCTATAAAGATACAATTTTGTTCTATAATTAAATGTTTAAACTTTTGAAACAAAATTTTAATATCTCGTAATAACATTCATATTTTTTAAATATTTTTTTAGGTAAAGGATATTTTTCAAATACATGTATTTAAACTTTAACTATTTCTAACCAAACTTAACCATGACGGTATTGGAATGTTGAACTCAATCCTCATAATTCATGAATATTTTTAATAATTTAACCTTAAAAATAATTGACGTGGTTTATAATCAAATTAAGCAGGAGGAGAGGATTGATTTTTATTTTTATTTTTATTTTTATATAAAATCAATCACTTAGGCAATCGTTATTGATATAAATATCCAACAACGTCAACATATTTAAGGTTTTTTTTTTTTTTTTGAAAGAACATATTTAAGTTTTCATCAATATCAAAACACCATTATTTTTTAGGTTTGATAAAATCATATGCAATTAAAAGATAAAAATTAATAGTTTAATATAATAAAAAAATAATTAAAAAGAAGCATCATATACAAAACCCCCCCATCAAATCAAACTTAAAACTTTCCCCATTATCGTTAAAAAAAAAACGAAAAAGTATTTCCCCGTTATTGAACATAAGAAATAAAGAAACTAAAAAATGGCTTACAGAAAACTGAGAAATTGGGGTGACAAAAAACCAATCATTACATTTGAAAAACTAAAAAATTGCAAATGTATCATTGAAGTGTGTACAACAGATGAATTCTGGAACTAAAATTTCATTTCTTCCAAACCAAACTTCAAGATAGTTATTGCATCAAGTCACAAAAAATTCAAAACTTCTTCAAATTCCTAAAAATCAGAACCACAATGAATTTAGCTCTTTGATGTCACCTTATGCTTTGCCTTCTGAATCTTCAATACCTTCTTCACAATCTTTTGCTCTTCCACCAGAAAGGCTCGAATGATCCTATAAAACCCGGCAAAAGAAAGATCAAGAAAACACACAATCAAACAGATTAAAGATTGAGTGATGAGAAATGGACATGAGAAGCCAACCTCTCCCTCACGGCACCGCCAGATAAAACGCCACCGTATGCACGATTCACAGTCCTCCGGTTCCGAGCCAGTCTAGACCTCTTATATTCAGCTGGCCTCAAGTGAGGAATCTGCAATGATCACAAATTTACATGGTTTACACAAGGCAGTCTTGTCTGAGTTCTTATTCACCAAAATACAGCCCCATGTAATTTCAAATTTTATGACCAGTTTAATGCAAATGGAAACCAAAAACCAAATACCAAACTCTTAGCTCCGTTTGATAACCATTTGGTTTTTTTATTTTAGTTTTTGAAATTGAAGCCTACAACAACGATCTTGCCATATGTTTTTCCTAATTTGGATATCTACATTTTATCAATATTTATAGAAACCAAACCAAAATAGAGAAATAAAAAATTAAAAAAAAAAACTTCCAAAAGATTGTTTTTGTTTTTGAAAATTGGTTACATACTTAATTAAGGATAGATGGATACATTGTAAGAAAGACAGAACACATGATAGGAAATTTGAAAAAGAAAAGCTTAAATTTCAAAAACCAAAAACAAAAAATCAAATAGATATCAAACGGGACCTTAAGAACCACACTTAATTTCAGAGGGCTAATATACAGTTGAAAAAAGGAGAATAAAGCATACATGTGTGCAGATATGTATACAACGAATTCATGTAATGAAGCAAAAATGTACATGCGTGCACCTGGCAAGGTACAAAAATGGATGTAACAAAGATAGACATGCATAAAAAAGTCATATATACGTAGCTGCAAGGACTACAAACAATTAGTGAATTAGGCAATAAACGTGTGAAGAGTTTTAATTGGTAAATTGTTTGAAAGTTCACATTATCTTGGAGAACAGGATTAAGTTAACACTATTACTTTAGTATGTAAAATAAAAGGATATATTACAGGAATGTCATAAGACTGCAGCTAACTATATAATCTTATGCATTGCGATGCATTAAAAAGTAATGAAAGGAAAAACTTTCTGACTTGAAGAGAAGTAATGTATATACAAAATGTATACTTTGATTCTGAAATGGATTAGGTCTGTGTCGTCCTTCTTGGATTATCCTTGTTGACAACATATGATTACTCAAGAGGCAGGGGACCGTGGATAATCCAGAAGAACAATGACGTCATAAAAATATTGAGATCCATTTGACTTCCACTCATAAGAACGCAATCAAAAACCATTCTGAGATAGTTAATTTATTTCCAAAGGATCTACAAAAAAAAAAAAAAAAATTGAACTTGGATAAAAGACTGGGCAGCTTGTAACATCTAGTAACTTTAGGAGAAATGATCTGAAATAACCAAAAGCTTGACAAAGGAGCGAAATTTCTCTGTAAACCACAAATGCGACACACAACTTAACGAAAGATGTCTGCATCAGTTTATTTCTTCATCCTTCCACCTTTCTTATTAAATAAGTTTTCATACATACACCAGAAATCGAATCGACGGTCAGTTTTCAAGTATATGTCGGTTAGTGTCAGTTAGAAAAATATTAAACCAAAACAAATTGTCACTGAAGTCAGTGGGTTAGAAAAAAAATCATTTACATAATATTAATATTTTTCATATAATTAATTAGATTTATAGTATTTCAAAATTAACTTAAATTTAAATGTATTTCCAAAAGTTATTCCCCAATTTTTGATAGTCAATTCTCAGAATTTCATTAAAAATGGTACGATAAATATGTTATTTTATTACAAAACATTAAATGAATTAAGAGACTTAAACGATCAAGACATTTTCAGTGTCATTTTAAACCAAACCTATAGATCCATTTGGGTGTCATTTTAAAGCAAATCAATAGGTTTCAATGTTGATTTTCACATAAAACCGACAAGGACGGATGAACACGCCTAAGTTTTGACGAAGGAAATAAAAGAATCAGAAAGATAACATTTACCGCAAATGGCAAAACTACAAGTGCTACATTTATCAGGTAGCACCAATCTATACACTAAAGGAAATCGAGCAAACTATAAAGAGATATCATAACCAAAGTAAAAACAGATATCAAAAATTCAAAATATCTCGAAAGTAAACAGAAAAAATGAAACAAGTTCATCAATCAGATGCATTAATTCTGGAAAAAAAAAAAAAAAAAAACTAAAGAGAGTAGAAAAATGGACAGATAAGTGTGATGAAAGACATACTCCCTGAATCCTTTTGCCGGTAACCGGACATTTAGGTCCACTGGCTCGTTTCTTGGTAGTCTGGTACACAAGCTTCCCGCCTTTAAGCAGAAAAGAAGAAGACGATAAGAACAAATACACAACTCTACCAGTGAAAAACAAACCCTAGAAACTAAAAGTCTTCAATGCAATCAAAATCAAATAGTAAGGTGAAGCTCAAAACATGGACACAGAATTGAATCGAGTGAGAGATTTTACCAGGCGTTTTGACGACGCGGTGCTGGTTAGACTTGGTAGCGTAGCTATGGCGCTTGCGGTACGTAAGACGCTGAACCATGTTGAACGATTCTTCTCTCTTTCTCGATCTTGGTGGTCCTGGTCCAAGAGGCTGTTGCAGAGAATTTTTACTGAATATAGGAGGAGATAAGAACACCAAGAAGACGACTCCTTTGCCCTAGATCGGACGGCTCGTATGCGTTGTCATTTGACGATCAAGATTTATTTATTTATTTATTTAAATTTATTTTTTATGGGTACCAATCTAGAAATCTAAATGGGCTGGCCCGAAGATTGGCCCACGACCAGTGAGAAATTTGCTCAAAATAATGTTTACAAAATAGAGAGATTAAAAAATAAATTATATAATCCTGCTTCAAATGATTGTTCTTGTTAGTAAGTAACTCATAGGGGGTGTTTGTTATAAGGTTTTCAACGAGCTATTACAATCCTTCTTCAAAGAATTATATTCAAATAAACTATTGTCATCATTCGAAATAATCACACATTTTTAATTCTTCCTTTTTAACCACTCATTTCAAATCAATCAATCAATCTCTCATTTTTAAACCACTTAACATACCACTCCTCTACCAATATCTCCATCCAAATGAAGTTTTCCATGCATCTCTTTCACTAAAATCCTCATCCAAACTAGCTATTGTTTCTAAATTCTCTATAAAAAATTCCATTCAAACAAATTATTGTACACATCCCAATTTTTAATCACTCAAAATAACTTATCATTCTAATCATTTTTACAGATCTTCATCCAAAATCCAAACAGCCTTGTATATTGACTCTTAATATTATATGTGATACCAAAATTGGGATTATAAAGATTGACAATAAATTTACGTTCAGTTAGGACTTGAGTAACTTGTAAGAAAGAAAATTAGATATGGTGCTAACTTTTTTTATAACGTTTTTTGTGAGTTTATGCGCATTTCAGCTAACATTACGAAATATATTGTCTAACCCTATTATACTTAGATGTCAAAGAAATCTATTAAAATTTATTCTTCAATAAATGTGATTATGTGAAGAACGTGAAATAATATAAATAAATGTTGGTATCTAAATTAGTTAGTTGGATGGTTACGACATTGTCATGACACTTCTTTCTATTATAAAAAAAATTGTAATGAGTTTGTTATTCTAATAAAATAATTATAAATGTAGCCAAATTTTAAAATATTTGAATCCATAATCATTAATACGTTTTAATACTATTATGTATTATTAATATACTATTATTATTATTAATACCTATGACTATGATTGTTATTTTTTTTTTTCAAAAGTGGCCATATTTGTAATTATTGTCTGAATTTGACTAATCTTGTAAATTTTCCTTCTATTATAAGCATGGGAAGCTGTTTGGATGTGAGATTGTAGAGTGATTATTTTGATTGATTATGAATGAGAGTTATTTTAAGTGATTAGAAATTTGAGTTTTAGTAAAAGCTCGTTTGAATGTGGTTATTTGTAGGGGAGTTATAGTTAATAACTCATTTGGATTTGATTATTTGTAGGAGGTTGTAGTTAATAGCTCGTTTGGATGTGATTATTTGTAAGGGGTTGTAGTTAATAGCTCGTTTGGATGTGGTTATAAATAAGTGATTATATCGAGGGATTAGAAATGAATGGTTATGGATGAATGATTAAAAATGAGTTGCTAAAAATGAATTATTATTTTAAGTAATTAAAATGAGTGATTATTGTAAGTGATTGGAAATGAGTGATCATTTTAAATAATTTAGTTCGTTTGGATGTAATTCTTTCAAGAAAAATTGTAAAATGTCATTTTCAATAGCTTGTTAATTATGTGAAACAAACACCGCCCTTACCACAGTGAGACTAGGCATGTGGGCTTGAGCATATCTTAGTAGAATTGGGTCTGTGGGCCTTAGTGGGCTCCACACCCAATAATTTTTTTATAAAAAACATTTAACCGAGACATTAATTAAAAGGGGTTTTTTTAAGATTGGATCAAATTGGAAAAATATTTACAGAAAGAAAAAAAATTTAATAATCATAGTAAAAAACATAGTATTATTAATACTTATTATACGATATTATTAATATCTAATACTATATTAATACACAATAGTGACATATAATATTATATTAATAATATATAATAGTGTATTAATAATACAAAATATTGTATTAATAATAAAATAATATGTATAATGAATATTAGAAATACCATAATTTTTACAATGAATGAAAATATTTTAAAATTTACCTAGATCTATAATTATTTTGTAAAATTGAACTATACAGCACAAATTCCCTAATTAAAATTACAAAATAAATAATAATTAGAAAAATAATATGATTTAAAGGTCAGGCTACTAAAATAAATTACAAGTGTCAAAAGTAGTAGAGCTCTAGCGTACGCATATTTTGTTGATTCAAAATTTTCAGCCAATTCAAAAATGAAAAATAAGCTGAAAATTCTGCCAGATTTTTTGTTGGTTTTTAACCAAATGAAATATAATGCCCCAAAATTAGTGCATAAGAAACCAGTCATTCCTAGACCTCAAATTATCATAGTGGTTGAACTATTTAATTTGCGAATACGTTAACTTAAGAATATTCAAACCATTGTACTCTCAAATAAATGAGAGCCAAATATCGATTGAGATCGAACGCGTGACCATGATGTTAAATATAATCTTCGGGCGACCGAATCTTGCAGATATTTTAAAAGAATTTGGGAAGTAAAGCTGAAAAGATCTAAAGCAAAATTGAATGCCCCAATGAAAGTGGCATTCTTTTAATTGGATCAGATTGAGAGAAAAAGGGCACTTTGCCAAAAATGAACCAACATATAATCAGGAAATCAACAAAAAAATATAGAGAGCAGGAAGTCGAAATTATAATATTTATAAATGAAACACATAATTTGGACCACGCCATTAATCATTAATCTAATTTCATCAAATAATTAATCAAACGTCAACAATGTCTGTCAGTCGGAACATAAGTTAATAGATTGATTAAAATTGAGGGTTCAACCACCTAATATTCATAATCGTTGTGGTAAAAAAGAAACGAGGCACATCCTCATAATTTTTTGTTTGTTTTAACATGGAAAAATTTAGAGGCACCACTAATGTCTTTTTAAGATTGTGGCACCGAGATATATCAGAAAAGTGAAAACACGATTGAGAGATGTTTACAAATTATTGTCACAAAAAAGTCTCGAATTTGAGATTTCAAAGGGAGTATACCTTTCAATTTCAAACCTTTGATCAACCGCGCCAGTTTCGTTTGAGACTACAACCACATGAACTTATGTGCTGTTGAAAGGCATTGGGAACATGAACAGAATGATGACGTTGGATTTGCAGAATGAGCCCTAAAGCCAAGCCTAAACTAAAGCAATATGGAGAGCAGACAAGCTTTGAAGTTTATAGAGTTTGGAAGTGGAATGAAGAGGGCCCTATTAGAACAACGACTCCACAAATTGAAAGTTGAAGCTTTGCTCTGAGGCACCATTGACCTGTTTTTAGGCTGTGACATATACTAAAGAGTTTTTTACTTTAAACACTTTTCAGTAGTCTCGAATAAAAAATATTTGAAAGAGCATGTTTTGAAGTTTGTAGTCTCAACCAACTGGATTGTCCTTTGGAAAAATATGATATTATCTACTTTCATTCTAAACTTTCATGATTTTTCTTTTGATTTTATCTAAAAAGTCTCATATCGAGATAGTTATTTTCACTTATACATCTACCTAATGTTCTCTCTAATTACTTTATTTGTACCTCAATAGGCCCCCAATGAAATACTACTTTTTTGGATCATCATTCCAAATAACAAAAACAAATTGCTCATTCAAAATATCTCTCCAAAGAAGAAACTGAAGTGTGTGAGGATAATATTTTTGGGACAAGCTTCAGCTCAGCACAGAAGGAACTTCGATGTCATGCTGCCGATGTTGAAAAGACAGAAATGTTCAACTTGAATGATGAAACAAAAGATTTTAGTGGCAGCCAACATAATGAAACATTTGAAGAATGTCCAAAAGTCATTTCTCAGGGCGTTGGCGACATGGATGCTGATGTTATTACAGAACATGTGACTGAAATGCCTAAAGAAGGTAAGAAATCAAGCCAAGACGATCATATTCTTACAATTAGTCAAGAAGATCTGGAGGTGGTAATAAGAAGGGTATCTAGAGACTCGTCCTTAGACTCGAAAAGCAAATCCTATTTGATACAAAACTTGCTGATGTGGTTTGTAAGAAGTGTTCATTCAATTTCAATAAATAGCAGTAGGGTACCCTTTTCCCCTAAAAGAGAAAAACAACCATTACATAACTAAATTCACCATTTTTTTCCATAGTTTCAAACTTTATTCTATTTAAAACAAGCCTTTATGTTTATTATCTGCTGATGAAATTTGACACAAAGTTCACTATTTTGATATTTTTCTCAGCCGTTGGATTGCAAAGAACCAAGGTTCCTAATTAGAGACAAATGCCACTACAGATAGTCGAGAATTTGCAGGTCAGTATCCATCTTATAGGGATTCCATGGAAAGAGAATTTGGTTGCAAACATTACAAAAGAAACTGCAAACTTCTAGCTCCATGTTGCAACCAACTATATACATGCTTACATTGTCATGACGAGGTTACCGATCACTCATTGGATAGGTAATAACACGACGAATATGATCTCAGTTTTCTTTTTATATCTTTAGCTGTATAGAGATCCTGACATTTATCATTTTGACATTCATCTACAGAAAATCCATCACAAATATGGTGCGTATGAACTGCTTGGTAGTTCAGCCTATTGGCAAGACATGTTCAACTGTCTCTTGTGGTGATTTGTCCATGGGAAAGTACTTCTGCAAGATCTGCAAAATATTCGACGATTCGAGGTAAGTTTACCTTATTCGACATTCATATAGGATCATTATCAGTTACATTTCTTCTTCATACCTTATCAGGTACATTTGGATCATTAAAGTTTGGAGTTTTTGACTTAGACTTTGTTGAACAGAGATATCTACCACTGTCCATAATTTAACCTATGCCGGGTGGGGAAGGGTTTGGGCATCGACTACTTCCATTGTATGAACTGCAATGGCTGTATGAATCGCCAACTTTCGAATCATGTATGCAGAGAGAAGTGGGTCGAAGACAACTGCCCAATTTGCCATGAAGACATTTTCACATCCACTATTCCAGCCAAGTCCCTTCCATGTGGTTATTTAATGCATTCAACATGCTTTCAGGAACCATCTCGGCTTCATAAGTTTTCTTCTTCTTTTGATGGGTAAATGTCGTTCGACGAAACGCTTAATAAACTTCCTAACATTCCGATGTCCATAGGAGTACACCTACACTCATTATACCTGCCCTATATGCAGCAAGTCACTGGGAGACATGCAGGTTGGTTACATACAACAACTTACAAACCTATGCCTTGAAAATGGATTGCATTGTAGCTAGTTTTTGCCCCCAACCCCAACTCTTTTTTTATATATATAATCAGGAATCGGAGCTTTGCCCCACTATATACTCGGGGCACCCACATCGAACAATTGGGGTTGAGCTCTTTTTTTGTCAACCAAATATGACCCATATAAATGGTGTTACAGGTGTACTTTGAGATGCTGATTGCATTGTTGGCTGAAGAGAAAATACCAGATGAGTATTCAGGAAAAACTCAGGTTTGCCTTCAACTCCAATGCTTTAGTTCTGTTGTTTTAGTTAATTGTTAAGAATTAACAATTAGATTTGGAGTTCCATTTTTAAGTAAGCTTCAAACTTTTAAATGTTTATTGATACAAAAAAATGGAATTGCAGGTTATACTGTGTAATGATTGTGAGAAGCATGGAATAGCACAATTCCACTGGTTGTATCATAAATGTCCTTGTTGTGGTTCATGATTTTGAATAATCGATCAATTCTTTGAACATAAACAAATTAAATGGAAATACAAAAATAGAGTTGCAATTTTTGAAGCACAAACCTAGAGCTTTTTTTTGGTTTTTTGTTATTTTTTTCTCAATGTGCAAAAATACAAGCAAGTTTGTTGAAGCACAAATGAATCTATTTTGGCTACACTTATTTTATCTGTGCACAGAGATAAGTATAAAATTTCTAGGTAGCACCAAAAGCAGAATAAGGAAAATTGAAGATTGATTCTTATTGTTAGCCAAAATCTGAATGATAGCATTGTTGAAAAGAACATCAGCCCAGCCACCAATTTCCTGCATGAGCATAGTTTATATGTCACAATGGGACAAAAATAAAACACACACACACATGCGCAATTTCACTTGGTTAAAGTCTATCGGTTTCAAGTTTCACTTGAATAAAATCTATCAATGAAGCCAATTTTGATGTCGCTAGAATTTTTTTCTTTTTTTGCTACTCATAAAATATCACCTTCGTAAGTATAATATTGCTGGTAAAAAAAGAAAGTATAATAATATACAATTAAAATGCATCAAATTTAAACAGAATCCATTTCCTAACTCAACAGAAAAGTAGTAAAAACCAAGGGAAAAATTAGAAACAAAAAATTCAATGCCCCAAAATACACTACAGGTCATGATGTGTAGGAATTAAAATTTAAGACACACATGACTCATGAGAATTCTCCAAATACAACTTGTGATTAGTTTTAACAGTTTTTTGTACCAAATACAAATGAAGTAAAAACAAGAAGCCATTATAATGTTGATAAATACTTTCAATATCTTCAGCAAGTGAGCAAGAGAATACAAAAGGAGAAAAGAGAACATTAGAGAACTTGTGGCGTTTGATCTAATAAACAATTGTCAGTAATTATCATTTAAGAAAGATAAAACTCACAATCCCTAGTTATGAATGAGGATAAAATAAATAATGCATATCGAATTGAATACACAGCGCTCACCTGACGAATCATTTATATGGGCAAGAACATGTCGAATAGTCGTCGACAGTAAGCACATGCTACTGCTGAGGACTAGTAACTACCTGCATAAATAAAAGCAATATTAGAATATGATTAGGCACTTAATTAGAACAAGTAAGTTGCAAAAATAACAAAATCATGAGCCTAAACTTCTTGAAGTAGTAAAATTATGAGTGCCAACCTTAGAGCCAAATGTTGTTAGTGGCATCATCATCAATTTCAGCCAAATCTTATCCAGTTCCACTTCAGCAGCTTCAGACTTGTTGTTAGTGGCATCATCACCATTTTCAGCCAAATCTTCTAAATGTTCCCCTTGTTCATCTTTCTTTTTATGAGAGTATATACCAATACCACAAGATTGAGATATTTCTTCTAAAAACTGGAGGATTTCCATAAGCGTAGTAGGGCCTAGAAAGCAAATAGAAAGTGGTGTTTGGTCGAGACCCTCGCTTAGAATATGAGATCCAATAGGAAGACCCTGTAACTCTTTGATTGTAGAATTTACAACGTAGTGTAGAATGCTGTCACTCAGATATTCATGCCTAACAAGGAACTCAAATGCCCCTTGAATTTTGTCGAGAAGCTCTTTACGCACGGGGTCATTCGATACGACATATGATTTTTTGTCTTTGCATTTGTTGTTTGTATCTGTTGTGAGAATTTGAGCAGTAGCGGAAGCATCCAACGGTTCCCAAGGGCATTTAAGAAGCAGTTCGGACCATTTTGTTTCGTCAAGAGCGATGGGCATAATAGACTGCATTTTCCGACTAAGACTACCGATGTGGTGCGTAGCCAGATGGAGTCTAAAGGATCCCTTGTTAGCAAATGTCTCAAAACATTTGCGGCATTTATCATATTGATTGATATCTGATGAAGAACCAAAATGGGCGATGATATCACTTATCTTGATCTTGAATGTAACTGTGTCTCCTTCTATACTCATGGAATTCCGTAAAGAAGTAACCAAATCCGATTCTTCCATGTCTTTGTTTTCGATTCGGATTTCCTTCAATTGCTCCTCAGCAGCCATTTTGTTTGCCTTTTTTAATTGGATTAACCAATTAGCCAGAATTTCGTTTTCTTTCTTTTTCTCCTCAAGTGTTTCCTTCTTTGGCTGCTCATAAGTTTCGGTTGCCTTCTCAGGATGAACTCCAATAATCTCCTCTCCATTACTGTACATTATTCCCTCATCCACAACCATCCTAAAACAATCTAAGAATATAATATCGCCATCAAAACTACAAACAAATTTAAGATATATAATCACAACTAAT
>JBBMKA010035661.1:0-23080 GCA_037833695.1 Sechiopsis laciniata
TTTAGACATAATTGTCATAATAAATAAATTATGATAGTTAAAAATTGTCATAGAAAGCTAAAATTGTAGTAGTGATTTCATTTAATTTTTAAGCTTTTGGATGAATAACGTTTCTATATTGGACTCCAAGTTATTAGTGAATTATTGATGGAGATGAGGTTGGAAAGAGAGGAAGGGAAGGAGTTGGTATTATATTTTTTTGGATAAGAAACAATTTCATTAGTGTATGAAATTACGAAAGAAATAGGAAAATCTGGGGGAGAAATTACCATTGATCTCTCTCATTTGAAAGGAGGTGGCATAACTAATTGCTATTATCACATTTAGTATCGCATTCTTGCAAACCATCATGAGTTGGCCTAGTGGTCAAAGAGGACCTTGGGGATTCAAGAGGTGTGCATAAGTTGGCTAAGACATTCACAGATATTAAAAAAAAAAAAATTGCATCATTGTAGAAGTGTTCAAAACTGAAATCCTGAAATTTTTCCAACAGTTTATTGATGTCTTACATTTATGGTTTTTGGGTTAATTTGGCGCTTTTACAAAAAGGCTCTCTAGTACTATGATAAGATCTAGGGTATAGATTATATCAAAAGAAAAAGAACTACGAGATAAACCAAGATTTAATAGGTCTTGGAATCTCCCATTCTTGAGAAACCACTCTCAAGCCCTACTACCAAAATGGTTACAATATATTTGATACCTTTCTCCTCCCCTATTACCTCTATTTATAAACCCTAGCCTCTAACTTACTCTCCAAGTAATTGCTAACATACCTTTATATTATTTCATAATACTATAAGGCCTAAAACGTATCAATACCCGCCCCTTTAAAGTACCTTGTTCTCAAGGTGGGCATACACAAGAAAAAAAAAGAACATAAAAATGAAAATCCAGATTTTTTTTTTTCGGTGGTCGGAGCGGGGTTGGGGCTAGCGGAGGTGGCTAGAGTGATGGTGGCGGTGGTCGGAACTGTGGTGGTTGGCGGTGTTGACGGTGGCTCAATCTTCTCAAGTAAAATCTACAATTACAATCGCTTAAACCCCACCATTCTACAAATTGGCCTAAAGCAATTGAAATTGAGCCCATTAGTATCATAACCCAAGGCAGCCCTATAACACCATATTCAACATCAAAGAAACCCTAGCCGTCACATAAAACTCCTCCACTTTTTGAAATTCAATTTTTTTTTCTATGAAACTCAAACAGCTTTCCCATCTTCTTCACCGGTTTCCACTTCGTTGGCTTCCACAACAAACAATTTTCTCTGGCCTCTATGATCATCATTCCTCTCCAGTCTCCACAGCGAGCATTCTTCCTCAATCTTTGGTGCACATTCTTCTTCGGCCTCTGTTGTGTACATCGTATCTTCTTCATCGGTCTCCACTACACACGGTGCTTCTTTTTCTCCAACCTCTGCTGGACAGAACGCCTCTTCTTCACTTGTCTCTGCATTTCCCAATGCCTCTTCTTCTCTGTTGCAGTTTCATGAGGCTTGCGCCGACGTTTCTTCTCAGTCGCCAGAATACGCCGTTGCGTTTTCTTAGTTGCTGGAATTCAGCATTGCTTCTACTCATTCACTAGAATCTGCAATTGCTTCTTCTTTATTCTCGAGAACTTTTTAACTTTAATGACCTTCATTTTCTCTTTTTGTTCTTTTTTTGCCAATACGATCTCCTCTTTTAACTCTCTAAAACATCTTCTTAGGTCACTTTCCTCTCCTTCATATCTTCTTTGATTTCTTTTTTAAAAGAACCAACCAAGGCCATCGGACTTTACAACCCTACTCGGATTAAATGAATATCTTCTTGATCGATCTCTACAACCAGAAACCAAAACCGCTCTGATACCAATTGATAAGATCCAAGATCTAGATTATATCAAAAGGAAAAGAACTACAAGATAAACCAAGATTTAATAGGTCTTGGAACCTCCCATTCTTGAGAACCACTCTCAAGCCCTAATACTAAAATGGTTACAATATATTTGAAACCTTTCTCCTCCCTTACTACCTCTATTTATAAACCCTATCCTCTAACTTACTCTCCAAGTAATTGCTAATATACCTTTATATAATTACATAATACTCTAAGGCTCAGAATGTATCATACTAGAGTTGGAAAGCTATGAACTAAAATAATTTGTATTACCGTTAGCATTTCTCTTATAGTTTTTTATTTGCTTGTTTGCTCTCTTATTTCTAACACTTTAACTTCAGAGTTAGAACAGCTTGCCGTGCTAATGGTAGTACTTCCGTTAATGACAGATGTTTGTTTTCAGATATGTACATGTTTGAGCCAGTTAATAAATCCTTGGACACTGAAGTCCATATAACTTAGTTTTCATTTCTTGCAGGAGATGAGCTGATCATATGGAAATTTCACCCTTTGGAAAGTGGCCAAACTTGGAAGGTCCTGAAGACGTTATTGTAAGATTCTATTATTATTATCATCATTATTTTTATTTTTATTTTAACTTGTTAAGAAGCCTTGAAGTTAAATTTCTAGTGGTACATAAAATCCAATGTGAATAGTAAAAGGCGATAAAATAATGGGTGGTCACCTACATGGAATTAATATCCTAAAAATATAGTCATCTCTTACGAGTTACCTTGACAACAAATGTAGGGTCAGACGGCTGTTCCTTGAGTATAATCGAGTTGCACGTAAGCTGACTCAGATACTCACCAGTCACAGATATAAACAAATTATCTAACAAGTTTTCTGTCAACTAAGTATAATAGAGTGAGGCGCTTGTGTTGTGGGATCAGTTGAGACAAACACAAGTTGGCCCAAAAACTCACAATAATTTTTTTTTCAAAAAATGCACCCGGAAGAGCATAGCTTAAGTTGTAATTGTAGGGACATTTTCTACCCATTGTTCTCTTGCATGAACTATCACTAATTGACGCATTCTATTATATTATATTGTCTAGATTTCACCGCAAAAATGTGCTTGACCTGAAGTGGTTTCATGATGGTGCATTTTTTATAACTGGATCTGTAGTAATTCTTGCATCATATGAGAAGTAAGCAAAGGTTGAACAAAATACCGACAACTGAAAAGAAAAAAGATATCAATTTCTATAATTTAGTTTATTTGTTCTATTAACCATTTTGCTTTAGTTGTTCTTTTTGTAAGATCTAGATTCGAGAAACAAAAACAATAAACACAAATAACAATCGCTCAAGCTTTTCGCTTCGGGATTGGAGAGACAATGCACAAAACAATTTCTCTAAAACACTTTTCTTTATTTCTCAATTAAACTTTCTGTATAACTCTCTATACAACTTTTCCTCTTTTCACTCTCTTTTGCTCTACGATTGTCTCTACAATTCACAATGAAGGAACTCTCTATTTATAGCCTATTACAAACTTAGTCTCCAAGTTCTTTCCATAATTATTTCCTACTAATTGCTAAAACAATAAATTCTACTAATTCCTTAATTACTCTCTTAAATTGACAATCCATTAATTCCTTAATTGTCTACCAACTAATTCCTAAATTACTTATTCCATATTCCAAAAATACATTTAAGTTTATTTCAACAAGAGTGTCGCAGTGGTTGAAGACTTGGGTTTTGAAGGTGTACTCCTCTTAAGCTCCCAAGTTTGAAACTCACCTGTGACATTAATTTGTAGACACCTCCGTGTTTCCATTCCTTTGATTTTTTTCGATGCCTGACCTAAGGAAGGGCATGGTTACCCTAGGTATAATGAAGCGAAGCATCGATTTTCCGGTTTCTAAAAAATAATATCACCAGCGTCTGAACTAGTTAATATAGCTTATATATTTTCTAGAAAGGATCTTTCGAGGCAAGACTCAATTGTTTGTAACTACTAGTTTGCTATTAATGATAAATGATAATCATGATGAAGCAATAATGATAGTGTTACCCAGCATCTTTGTTGTCTCTGGTAGTTCATTTTTTGTTATAGCCGTGCCAAATTACATTACAGGAACATTGTGATATACTTGGAGAATTCAAACAGAAGAGCGATAATCATTTTTTAATTTTATATCTATCATCTTTGTGATCAGGCCTGCTATATTCAGCACCCTGGTGCAGCCAAGCCAATTGTAGGTTTGCTTTTGTCCAAAGCTTTTTAGTCTTAGAGGATTGAATTCAGGTGCTTAAAGGAGGGTTACCTTTTTTTTTTTTTTTTTTTTTTTAATTCATAACTCAATCAAATTCCATACAATTTTATTGGTTGGGAAAATGGTAACTTCAATTTTTATTGTGAATTTTGCAGCTGGGTTCTTTAAGCTTCTGTATCGGGTTATTTTTTCGGTAGCGACTTTAAATTCTTTGTACATATATGACACTGAAAGTGTTGTGCCACTAGCTATCATGTCTGGTCTTAAAACTTTTGCTCCCTTTTAACCTAGCATATGTATTCTTATTTTCCAAATAAATTGGTTTCTCTCCTCTGTCCGTGGACATAGCTAATTCAATGTCAGTGAATTATGGAAATCTTTTTGTTCATTGTCTTACGTTCTCTTATTCTTGATTGTTGTTTACGATTCTTTACTAACAAAACTAATAACCTCTTATTTCTCCAAGCCTCTCTTGACCATCAGGCCAACTTATGATAGTTTACTTCTCGCTTTCTGTCTTGCTTTCACGAAGTAGTTGTTTGTCTTTCGCTAATTTGTTCCTTATGGTTTGCTTTCAATCGATATACATGATAGAATGTGCACGATGACCAATCAGAATACAAGTTCAATGGATATTGTGATTGTAAACAACGATCAAAATAGAAAAACTGAAGCAGAAGTAAAACATGATTCGACAAGAGCGTTTACGTCCACTTGAGAGAACCATATTATTACACCATTTTGCTTTCTTCAAAGCATGTAGATCTCCAATACAAAGCACTCTCTTACACACTCTTTCAATCTCTACTTTTTGAGATGAAGGCTTGCTATATGCTCTAAGCACTTTAAAGACTTATTTATACATGACAAAAGCAAGTAGAAAATCAATGAGAATGTTGAAACTCTCTAAACAATTTATTTTGTTTAATAACTCCTTGAGAATTGAAGGAGATCGAAATGTTGCTCTTTGCTTTAATTTTTTTATATCGTTATAAGTTTTGTTACAAAATCAAAATCGTTGAAGAGCCAGATAGCATGGTGGTTGAAAAAGCTATTAGTGGAGACAATCTTGTAGCTGACAGGAAAGGCCATGAAATGGAAAAGGCAAGTAAACAGGTACTTCTTAGTTCTTAGCTAGCTCTTCAAGTGACTCTGTTACTAGCAATCCATGAGAGGTACATTACCTATTTTATATTTTCTTCATCCTCAGATTTTGCTGAGTTCTTAAAAGCATTTTGTTGCATTGCCCTTGATGATTATTTCTCTTAAATGATTGGTGTATCATATTTGCCCTTAATTTCTTGCTGATTGTTCTTATGAAGTTCATAATGATATTTAGTTCTGTAAGCCTCTTGCGAAGCGTTTTATGATTATTCATATGAAGATTTTAGTATGTTATTCCATTTGAATGTTTTTTTTTCCTGATAAATTTGTTAGTTTAATAGGATTAGATATGTCAAAAACTTATTAAACCTAAATCTGTAACGGGCAGCTACCTAAAAATTAATTTTTCATGAGTTATTCTTGACATCTCAATGTTGTAGGGTAATGCGATATATTTTCAAACAATAGTCGTGCGCATAAGCTGATCTAATTACGGATATTAAAAAAAAGGCTTTTTAGATACGAAATTAAAATGTAAGAGATTTATTTAATTTAGATAACATAAAACTTTTTGTTTATCTCAAAAAAACAAAATAATAATAATAAAAACTTTATGGGCTTAATTTATAATTTAGCCTTTTGTTATTGTGTTTGTAGATAAGTCATATGAAGAGGTTGGGAAGAGAACAATAATTTGAATTTTGATGATTGAGTGAGATGGGTTGAGTTAATGGTCAGACCATCTTTTTGAACTCTGCCTCTTGGTCATAATTTAAGAAGAAACTTTCATCAAGTATAAAATTTGTGTTAGGAATTTTCAACTTTGCCCCCCATATTAGGATTTTGCAAGCAAAAGAAATAATTTCATCTTACCATCTATGAGATAATTTAAACTTACAATTTCTGAACAAGTAAAGATATCTTAACTCTTGCTTATTTTGGCCAACTTATTTCACCAGTGTCGTCGATCGAAACTTCTTATTTCTTATGATATTTGTTCTATAGCCCTCAATTGAAGCTCTTTGATTTCTAACTTGATGTCTGTATGTTTCTGGCATTTATACAAAAGTATAAGCATGTGGGATGAAAGGAATTTGAACAGAAGTAAAATATCTTAACCCTTATTATGCTTATGTTGGTTATTGGTCCCCCAAATTTTGATTCCGTCTCAAAATGCTTTGAATTCTAAAGTGGGTGGGGACCCCACCCAAGCAGGTATTTGATCCTAAAGTTTGGATCCAACCCTAGCAAAAAGTAAGTTAAAGCGGGTATTTCGGTCCACATATTTGGATCCAATTCAAGATGACATTTCTCAATATATGACTATCATCTTGAGGAGCATGTTGGAGATACTCACCATGTGGCAATTATCCCATATTGAAAATGTGAGGATTCTTCAACTCATTTATAAGAGAAGGGGCGTGGAGTTCTACAAACATTTATAAGAGATATGAGTTAGGGTCTTACAATTGTTCCAAGAAATATGAGTTACTTTACTCCCCTCATAGCCCAAATGGATATCGGTCCAATAAAATGAAATTGAAATCGATTCAAGATTGGTGAACCCAAAAGAGAGAATCTCACAATCCAAAAATGGAGAGTCCTACAAGCATTTATAAGAAATATGGGTTACTTCCCTCATTACCATTTGGTTTTGAGGTGGAACCCATATTACTTTTTTTTAATCTTTTGGGATGAATCCTATTGAATTTTTAATATCATATTTGGCAAATAAATTAGCTTTATTTATTTATTTTATCCAATTAAAAATAAATCATTAGAGAAATCAAATATGAGCTCATTCATGATGTGGAGGCATGTTATTTTTCCCTCAATTTTGAAGTTGGCAACTAAACAAAATGTAAACGAACACTATGATTATCATTGACTTCGATCTCTTACCATTAAAGTAACATTTTCTTAACGTATTAAAACAACAATCTCAAAACACATCATTGTTCTTTTCTTTTTCCACTCTTTTGTCATTTTCTTTAAGAAAAAAAAAAACAATTTTTTTTCTTTTTAAATATCAATGCATATGTGAAGGAAAATATTCGATATATATGCCGATTAAATATAAAATATAAAGATTTGTAGCATAATGGTAGGATCCAATTTCAAAATCAATGTGCTAATATGCTTTTTAATAAACCAACTCCAACAACAATTATATTATTGAAATTGTGGTTGCTAAATTAAACTGTGGGAACCATAGTCCATATTATGTTAAAATATATTGAAGATCAACTTTACTTTATAGCCTAATAATTGAAGTTGTAAATCTAAATAGAAGATTTCTTCTTTTTTTTTTGAGAAAAAATAGAAGATTTCTTTGCAATATTATATTCCCTAAATTTATTTTATATTAATAGTTCAAAGGTGTTGGATCTCATTAGTTAAATTAATATATAACTTACTCATAAAAGGAATGATTCAATGTGAAATCACAGCTTAAGATTTTGAGGTTAAATTTGTGTGTTGATTTTTTAAATTGAGGTTTGTTACTATACCTTTTAATTGGTGTGTTCTTTGAGTTTCAAATAACAAGATACGAGGACCCACTAAAATTAAATCAATGATATCCAAAAGGGAAATTGTGCTCGATAATCCAATTTCACAAAATAATTACATATCTAGACAAATTTGAAAATATTTACTATCATAGTAAAAAATACGGCATGGTTAATACTCATCATACAATATAATTTAGGGTATTAATACAGTATTTTGTATTATTAATATATTATTATGTATTATTAATACAATATTATATGTTATTAGTACTATATTGTGTATTAATATAATATTATGTATTAATAATACCGCATAATGAGTATTAATTATAACGTATGTTTGACTATGATGACTTTTTTTTTTTTTTTCTAGTATTGTAAATATTTTTTCAATTTGGCCTATTTCTAAAAAAATCCTATCCAAAATTAGTATTTCACAGAAAAAAATTACAATAGTGAATCGAGATATACAAAAAAAAAAAAAAAAAAAACAAACAAACACAAACAAAAACAAAAACAATGACACAAATGATTTATAGTGATTCGGCCAATAACGACCTACTCCACTTGCAAATGATTTTTAGACTTTTGTTAGACAATTTATTAGAAATCAATATGTATAACAATCATACATAAACAAAGAAACAAAATTGATCTATGAGATTTTATAGAAGAGAAATACAACCTCAGATGTTGAAGAGAAATCCCAAGAGAGTTAGAATCCACAATTATGAAGTCTGCTCACCTTTCAAGAAATTTCTAGGCGAATTCCAAGATCCAAGAAGAAAAACAATCCAAATTAAGAGCTCCAAAACCGATGCTTCTCAGTTTATCCATGTTGAATTATGTCAAATTATAAATCAACCTACACTCCCTAATGTCCTACAAATGAAATTTAATTTTAATTGGAGAGGAAACGACTTACAAGGGTTGATGAGTTGAGGTAAATTTAATTATATCAACCAACACTACAAAATGATGAACGATACCGACTAGGGATTGACGGATAATGTTTTAAGGACTCGGCCAACACTTTATGAGAAATTAAAGTATTTGACACTAGATAAAAATGAAGGGAGTACTGTTGATCTCCCACTACACAAAACTAACAAACGACAGTTGCAACAGTCAGGCATTGGTAATATAAACTAGGAAGACAAACACTTCTAGCTTTGGTATATAAACTAGCTAGGAAGACACATTTCTAGCCTTTGGATCAAGTTTTGCCTCTTTGAATGAGCATCACTCTAAATGTAAGAGCGAAAGTAACTTTCCATAACTATACTCTAAATGTACACATATATTTTAACTGTCTCCTTTAGAATTTGGTTCAAACTCTAAGCTACCCTACTCAACTGAGATGTGCTTAGTATGATAAAAAATCTAGTTGGTTCAAACTCTCTCTAAACTCCCCCTTTTCCTCCAGCCTCACCTTCATTGGCATCGAAGGGTGAGCTTCGATTTGTTCCTAATACATTACGCCTTCTCTCTGTCTCTCCCCTCATCTGATTTTCACTTGTGGGTCTTCAATTGTAAAGAGTGAAACAGATGTGCTCAGTCTCTTTGACATTTGCGAAGCATCATGCTTCGCTGGTTGTGATGGCATCTCGCTTCATATTACTCCTTCTTCACTCGATGTTTAAAAAATCCTCGACCTTTACTAACGCTTGCTCGGATTTCCCATTCGTGGGTTAGATTGATGAGTTAGTATTAGATCTAGCAACTCTTTATGGCTTCATTGTGTCACTACTCCTCGGCTCTAGTGATGGTCGAGTGTTGAACGAGCGTATTACGTGCGGTAAAAGTTGTGTGTGAAACGACATTGAAGCTACACCTTCTTTCCTCGAGTGTTAAATCCCATTTTTAGTGTATGTTCCTCGATTTTCTCACTTTTTCGATAGTGATATTTCTGATGTTCGAGTTATATCTCTTAGATTTGTAGCTGAAACATGAGATAACTCTCTCAAACACACAAACCCCCCACTCTTAAGATTTTAAGATGGATGTTCAACATTCCAAGAGTTATAGGACTTGTATTTTCTTTGTTATTTTAGGTAAAAATGGCTTTCTCATTTGTAACACTTTCATTAAATCAAGGAAGTTGTTTTTGTATATTGTAAAAAAGTGATCAACATATTTCTATGGCTTTACTCTTTACTTTTATGCCATAAATGTGTAACATTTGCAGTATCTAGCTCTACATTATAAATTGAGAACAATTTGTTGTTTACTCGATTTCTTAAATTCGAGTCTACACACGTGACCTAAACATTTCTAACAAAAAGTAGATTATGGAAAATATCCTTTTACTACCCATTTATTTGTTATCAAATTACCTACATGAAATCAACTACATCACACGCTTACATAATGGTGCAACTTAGCCTATTAACAAGCTTAACTATTATAACTCTTTTTTAACCTCAGGTATGTAGCCTACAATCTAATACACCCATCATGAAGTTTAGATCTTATTTCGACCATTTATGACCTTCTACACTACAAAAATGACGATTCCTTAACATGATTTTACTTTCGATGCGTATTTAAGAACTTCCTAGTCAATCTCTATTGATAGTATATGAAAAGACCACCCTGCCAGATGATCAACAACCACAAAACCCCTAATGAGTCTAAGGTTCCCATATAGGCACCCATTTATTTGCTATCTAACTACCTTCATGAAATCAACTACACCACTATGTAACATAATGGCGTAACTTAGCCCTATTAATAAGCTTAATGATATTAGAACTCTTTTCTAACCTTAGGTACGTACTTAATGTACTCAAACAAAATTCTAGACCACATTTTGACCATATGATCTTCTACACTATAGAAATGACGGTACTTTAACATTACGTTACATCTCATGCTGTGTTTAAGAAACTTTCTAACCAATTTTTATTGGGAGTATAATAGAAAGAACATCTTACACCTAGGATCCGAGAATTATCCTACAAGGAACATTAAATGGATAAGTTAAACTCCTCCCTTATTGAAAATAAGTGATAACTCTCAAGAATTGAGAGTTAAGTAGCTTAAGGCAATATCGCTTCGCTTGAACTTCGCTGCATTTAATTAAGAATCTGCTTACAATTTCGTTGTAGCATCATGTTTTAGGGTAAAAACAAAATATCCTTTAGTTTTCTGATTATGATATTATTTTAGAGGTTGGCTGCAGCGAAAATGCATGATTGAGTGAATTCTTTCAATTCTATTTATAGGACTGATATTTCTATTTTGCTGCAGTAATCTGAAGAGCGAAGCATGATGTTGTAGAGACAGCCGCGCTGAAGCGAAGACATTTCCCATGAGGACTGGCACTCGAAAAATATCCAAAGAAAGGACGTGTGTCAAAGATCAAGGAGATGCCTTTCAATCCTAATCGTTGCTTCTTAACCGCTCTGTCAAGAGCAGGCGACGCGGATCATGGAGCAGAGAATGTCAGAAGTGGAGCAAGCAGAGCAGAGGATCGTGGGACAGAGCTTGTTGGCTATGCTATAAATAGCCAATTCCTTCTTCGTTTTAAAGGAGCCGAGATCGAGATATCGTTTTCCTTCAAGTTTTCTCCAGTTTTTCGATAAACAATTTTAGCTTAGTTTTTATGTTTTTGGACTTAGCTACGCCGGAGTGTTTGCCCGAAGCTTTGTTTCGTTCCTTGTATTTCCTTTCCTTGTCGTTTCTACTGTAGTTGTAGGAGTTAGTTTTTATTTTCCTAGATCACCGGAACTGCTCATAGTTGCTACTTTAGTGATTCCGATCAAGGCCCTTCTAAACTATATCTTTTACTTACCTTCCTGTAATGAAATTTTACACATTTTAAGCGATTGAAAGAAAATGGGCATTGTTTCAAGTTCTCTTTATAATATGAGTAGCTAAACGTATCATCGAAAAGGAATAGACAAGTAAGGTAGTTCACTTTAGTGAAGTTGTAGAGAGATGTCGAATTACCAATGCATGTTGTGTTAGCCTAAAATACATTCCATCTAGCTAACCATTTGTATTAACTTTATTTTGCTTTCGAGAGAAAAGAAATAGAGCGAGCTTGCATGTCATAACAATAGGTTTGTTAAGCGTTACAACAATTTAAGAAACTCTTAGAGATAAGGTTTTTTACTAGTGTTGTTGACTCTGTGGTCATTTAGATGCTTGAACTCGAGAGAGTCTATGTTAAAGCAAATCAGTAGTTCGCTTCTCACCATTATACTCTTTCGCTGCAGCGTATTACCTGAAAGTCCTAACCTCATTCTGAAATCTTTTAAGTCTGACAAAGCGTACCTTTAGATTCATTACATTGTTACAATTTCAGTTCATTAATCATACTTGTTCTTCGCCTTGCTATTTAAGTTTCTGCAAACGTACACCTAGCTTCGTTACAATTTTTATCTGTTGAAAGATGAAAATTCAAATTCTCTAAATTCTTCATTTAATAATGAATCCAACAATGGGTTTAAATAGACTACAAGAGATGACGTAATTATTATAGGAAAAGATACAATCTAATCATAAAAGAAAAAGTTAATCTAATAGTAAAATGAAAAGATATACAACCTAGTCATAAAGGGAAAATATATAAAATAATATTTAATCTAATCCTAAAAGGAATAAATAACTATGTAACGGCCTAGTTTTCCACTTCGGTTCCTCAGGTATGTTCGTTGTTGATTCGGTTGTTCGGTTGGGCCGTTAAGGCAGTTTGATCTTCTAGGGGCATTTTGGTAATTTTTCCTTTAGGGGTAGTTTCATAATTATCCAGGGTTTCGAGACCTTTCTATTTTTGCTGAGTTTGGGTTTTCCTTCGGTTTCAGGTTTCTGGAGCTAGGGTTGCTATTTGAGAAGTTTGGAGACTCTTCTAGTTAAAAAGGGGAAAAAGAAAGAAAAAAAGGTGACTTCGCCAGGACTCGAAGTGGAACCGCCTGAGGACACGTGTCACAATCCCACGGAGCCCTTCTCTTTTGCCGACACTATAAATACCTAGCCACTTCTCCAAATTCACTTTTCTCTCTTTCTCTCTTTTTCTCCCAATAGCTGAAATTACTATTTCCCTATTCCTTTCGCCGAAACCACGTCCCATTCTCTTCTCCACTCTTCGCCGAGATCAAGAAACCTAGCTTCCTTAGCCCTTCGCCAATCCTTGCCGCAGCTCGTGAGTCCGTTCGCCCTTGCCGCGCAGTTGTCGAGTGCAGCCGCTTTGCCAGGCACGCACGCTGTTCGCATAGCTCGTTCGCTGTGCCGTTCTCCCCAGTCGCAGCGCCTCCGTGCAGCGACACACCTTCGCCCAGCTTCACACCAGCCACACGCATTGTTCAGCCTCGCCATCGCCGCACGACCCGCTGCAGCGAAACAGCCTTGCTACCGCAGCTCTTAGCCGCTCACTCACACAGATCCGTCGAGCCCACACATCAACGCTCACTGAAGCGCAGTTCGATGCCCTGTCGCCTTCGCCGAGGCCGTGCAGCCGAGCCTTTCTTTTAGGTTTTGGGTAATTCCTTGTTTCGAGCCTTGTGAGTTGGTTGCCTAGTTAGTGAGCTGCTTAGATATTAATTATGTTTGCTTGTTATTATTATTTGCCTAGGTTGTTTATCCGTTGGTTCTGCAGCTCGAGGAGTACCGTTTATCTTTTGTATTTTCTGCTTGTTTTCCAGGTAAGGATTTCCTTGCCGGGGTTATGTGGACCCTACGCTTGATATTGATAGTTTCCTGGTTGTGTGTTACTATTTTCTAAGCATGCTAGTGGATAGGAGTTTGAACGTATTTCTATTTACTAAATTTGTTAGTATATAAGTTTGCTTGCTTACTGCCTTTGAATATACTTGTTAATGAATAGGATTGTATGACTTGTCTGATAGGATCTGGCGTGTAGATTTATGTACCCTGGATTGCACGACTATTGTTGCGGTGACTGTTTTATCTGCGACTATGTTATGCTGTATATTATTGTCCAATGTTGTTGATGTTGAACTCTGTTAGCCCTAAGGTATTTCGTAGCTAGATCTTGTTAGGTTGTCATCATCTAGAGGCTGAGAGTGGACCGACGCATGTGTCTCCACCGGTCGGGCTGTAAGGACAGATTCCTTACCCCCGGTCGCCGGGTGTGGAGTAGCTAACACCCCGGCATAAGCCTAGTTTGTGGCCTGCTAGAGCGGGGTCCTTTCCTTGGTGTAAGCCTACCTTGGGACGACCTTTAGCTTCAGGCGTTGAGTGTGATTCAGGCTACCACAGTATGGTGCCGAGGGCCTCCCGCCTGCTGTGGATCAGTGCTCACCTTTCAGAGTCTTAGGCATGCGCACCTGGACCGACATAGTTTGTGTAGGCCTACATTTATTCAGTTTGCAGAAGCATGCGGTGTGCGCGTATGTGCATTAGATGCCGGGAGGAGAGCTCCCTCGGACTAGTGTATCAGTACACCTTCCTTTCAGTTTAGAGCCCGACGCTTGGGTACTCTCCCAAGCGTCCAGGATCAGCCTAGTGTGCTGGTCACCATAGCCGAGAGTTAGAGACTCTCAAGATTCTTGAGGTTATTTTGATAACCCACTTGAAGATCCGCAGTGGATCCTTAGTCGAGAGCTAGAGACTTTCGATGGTTTGAGCATGCTGTGTTTGTACTTATGTTGAGACTGCCTTGTGATGTTGTTCTGCTTGTATGCTAGGATGCTAGATGATGTGACTTATTGTACACCCGGTTGAGGATTCTTACTGAGTGCCTTTGTACTCACCCTTATTTCTGTGGTTTTGCCACTAGGTAACTTGGGACAGCACCGGGGCGTTAGAGGAGGAGCTGACTGATCATGGGAGTCCGCCGCATAGTCTCTTTCATTTATTTTATATTTTCAGCATGTTTAGAGTATTTGAGATAATTGTTTTAGTACTGTTTTCGTATACTCTGACCAGAGGCTTTATATAATAATGGTTCTTAATAACGGTTTTTGAATTGTCAACTTCCTATCATATGTTAAATTTTTGTTGATTGTCTTACTTTTCGAATTTAATGGTATTTAAATTCATGCATGCTGAGTAAGAACCAGGTTTATGACTGTTTTAGAGTCGGGTTCTTACAAATTAAAATGATGAAAATACTAAAATAAACATAAACCAACATTATCCCACCAACTCGACTCTCACTTTAACTCAGATCTGAAAAGAATTCAAAATCTTTGTGGAGATGACTACTTTAATTAAAACTTGCTACAGCAAAGGCTGTGTATACTTACACAACTTAGAGTCTAGGCACACATAAATAAAATTAATTTCGATATCCTTTAGCTGAAGCGAATCAGCAGCATAACATCGCGTGACCTCTTGACCCCAACAATAAGCATAAACCCAAAAGATACAAGAACAAAACATAAGTAAATTAAAAACATTTCAAAGTTAGTTACTCCAACTTCAAGCTCCATAACATCTCAATCTACGAGAAATAAATTAATTCAAAAGTTAAGTCGTTAAATCTCTTAAATGAAAAACGCATCAACATTCCATCTAAAAAGGCAACAAAATCATTAAAAAAAATAAAAAAAAAATAAAAAAAAGCAAAAACAAACACAAAAACCAAATTCAATTATTGATCATGTAGAGAAAGAAGACAACATTTTCACCAACCAAGAAGATCCAGAATCCCCAAAACCACTCTGCAAATACGCTTCAGCCCTTCTTCTCTTCGGCCAAGCTTCACCGGATAACTCACCGCCGGGAACCCTTTAAACTCATCATGGCAAACGTTGGCATAATCCGCCGCCGCAGAAACGTGCATATACGCGTAGTCATAAGTCTCTTCAGTCAAGTCTTTGAGAGAGGCTCGAAGGGATTCTGCCGCGAATCCATACTTCTCTGAGCATTGTCTCATGAGTTTTGTTCGATTGTTGTTCGTAGCTGCGTGCGCAGAGGTCGGGAGCTGGGAGGAGAGGTAAGTGGCGGTGGCGGTAGCATTGGCAGCACCTATCGAGGCCATGATGACGGCGAGGCCCTTGGTATCCGTGGTGAGGCTGGAGAGGTTGGATTTGAGAGACGACATGCAGAGCTTGTAGTAAAGAGTGTTTCTGCATGTTTTTTGGATTAGGGTTTGGTCGGCTGTTGCAAATATTTTTGTGTTTTGGTAAAGAAAGATTGTTGGGGTTGTTAGGTAGATGAGAAATATGAGAAAATGTTTTAGACCCATTTGAGAATTTGCTAAAAAAATTTGATCTTTTTTCAATGGGAGAGTGAGAGATGAAGAAGAAAGCTCTATTTTTGCTTTTCTTAAAGGAAGATCTTGATACCTATCTTAGTTTAGTTCACAAGAAGAGTATTTTATTATTATTATTATTTTTTTTTAATTTTACAATGAGAGAGAGAGGATAATGAATAACGGTACTCTCAAGAAACTTTTTTTTCTTTTTACTTTACAATGTGGAGAGATAAGATAATGGCACAAAAAATCTCTTTTTTCCTTGATAAGAGTTGGGAAATAAATTATTGAAAGAGACTGCTAGTATAATCTGATAATTAATTTTATATTGTTGGATTTATAAGAGAAAAATTAGACAAGAAAATGTAGTGTAGAATTACGAGAAACTTACTAATTCTTTTTAATTTACATATGAAAAACTCAAACGTGTGACATTTTCATCATAAATGGTTGAAAAATGTTTTTGTTGACGAAAAAATTACCGCATCAAAAAATTTAATCGCTTTACTGAATAAGTTTTTTTTAGGGAAAACAAAGGCTCAACCCAAGTAACTAGCTCATTTCAAAAAAAAAAACACACAAGTAACTAGCAAGGTGAAGGATTCTTAATTTTTCCTATTAAATGGTAGAGAGAGAAAGGGGGAGGAGAGAGAGAAATATTAAGAATGGAAGGCTGTGAAGAATGTGAAGAGTTATGATGATGAAAAGCTCATAGATATTAAGGAGATGGGAGAATCTAGTTGTTCAAAGAGACAACTCAGTTTCAGTCTGAAAAAATTATTTTTACTCACCACATACAAACAGCTTTTGTCAACAATTATTTAATAGCATCAATCAAGAATATGGATTCTTTACATAAAGCAAGAAGATAAAGCTAAAAAAGAAATGATTCAAAATCAAATTTTGAAGCAAGAATGATTCGATTCTCTCGAACCCTATTTAATAATAATCACATATTTGACTCTCTCGAAAAGAATTCATGTTACCCTTTTGATTGAATGAGATTAATATATAATTAACTCACAAGGACACAAAAGAAATAAAATATTACCTTTTGGAAGTGATCTTTTGTTGGGAAATACACCAAAGTCTCACTTCATTAGACAGAGATCTCGAATATATAAGTAACAAATTAAGGATTGTAGAAAAAATATCTAACACATTCATTTATGTGATTCACAAAGAAGGTGTTTGGATGTGAAATTGTAGAGTGATTATTTTGAGTGATTATAAATGATGAGTTATTTTGAGTGATTCGAAATTTGAGTCTTAATAACAACTCGTTTGGATGATAATTTTTTGAAGAGAGATTACAGATAATAGCTCATTTGGATGTAGTTAGAAATGAGTGATTATTTTGAAGGGTTAAAAACAAGTGATTAAAAATTGAATGATTAAAAATGAGTGATTAGAAATAAATAATTATTTTGAATGTTTAGAAATGAGTCATTAAAAATGAGTAACTGTTTTAAGTGATTAGAAATGAATGATTATTTTGAGTGATTACAATAGCTCGTTTGGATGTGATTCTAAAGAATAGTTGTAAAAACTCATTCTTAATAACTCGTTAATTACTTTAAACAAACATCCCCTAATAGTGCATAAACTATGTTTCGTGAAAGAAAAATTATTCTATTATTGAAAAACAATATTTCTTTTTTGAAAAAAGATACTTCATTAATGTAAAGAGTACGTAAGATACATAAAATTACATAGTATAGTAAGGTAATTAAGAAAGTACGTCAATTAAAAAAAATGTACACCAATTAAACTTAATAGGTAATCATAGGATTTTGAAAATTGACATTTTTATTGCACCAAATAGCTGGGCATGGGAGACAATGTCTTCCCATAAAGCTCCGACTGATTTGTAGATGTAGTTGAGGGTACGAGTGTGGCGTTCGAGCCAAATGAACCACGTCAAAATAGCTTCGACACTCATAAAACGTCATATTATGGAGAAACAATGTACGAAATACAAGGATAAAATTTTAAGAGTTTAGTATATGATACACCAAGTGAGATTTCGTGTTTCGTTATACAAATAATCAGATAATTTATTTACTCTATTAGGTTTTTTGAGTAAAACAAAAAGATAAAATTATATATATATAATCGAATTCATAATCGTGGTGTTACTTATTTATCACTAAACAATGAAATTACTAGACCTCTGATTCTTTCGGTACAAAAAAAAAAATTTATAGATGTTTGTTGAGCATTGGAAAAATTGCATAGAATATTTAGAGGAGTGAGTGGCTTAGTTAAGGGAAGAAGACAAAGAGAGGGTCACGGGCTAAGGTATAAAGTGCCAAAGGACAAAGACAAAATGCCATTTTTTGAAGGGTAATTGCAGCAAAGTTATGTTTTTTTCTTTGTTTTATTTTTCAGTAAATTTGGCCTTCATGATTTCTGCTGTGAATTGTCTTTATTTTTTGACAGTGTGGGTGAGGGTAAAATCGTAAAAGTGTTTTGATTGCCAATTATTGCATGCATGCACCCAAGTTTATTTTATATTTATATTGCTTATGATCATCAAGGGCCATAAGTGCTTATGGACTTTCGATGCCCATTAAAAGCAAAAAAAAATATAAATAAGTATAAATGACTATTTATAACTCTTCCTTTAAAAAATTACATCTAAATAAGTTATTACAATCACTCAAAATAATCATCCAAAATAACTTTTTTTTTCAAACCACTCATTTTTAACCATTTATTTCTATAACTTTCTATAAAAATTCACAACTAAACAAGTTATAATTAGTTACAACTCTTCTATAAAAATTCACATGATCCAAACGAGCTATTATCTGTTTCTATAAAAATTCACATCCAAACAAACAAAATAACTTTTCATTATTTTAATCACTTAAAATATAACTCTCCATGTAATTAGTTGTCCAAATACTTCCTTAAAAATTGTCGCTAAACACGTTTGTTTTTAGTCTCTAAAAAAAATTCTGCATCTAAAGAATTATATGATTCATGAATATATTTAAAATAATATTACCAACGTCAATGAAAGCAGAGCTCTAATAATACGTATATAACCTAAAACTATATAAGGTTAAAGGTTGAACACAATGCTACTGAATAAAAATAAAAAAAATTAAAAAAAAAAAACAACTCATATTGGAAAAAATTTATCAAACTTTTTCAAGTAAGTTCATAATAAAATCTAACTAGTATCTTAATTTAAAAGGCAAATGCTGTAATCAAAAGCTAAATTATAATGACTAACTATTCCTTTGTGAGGTCACAAAGTCAATTATACACCATTTTGATATGGGTGTGTTGGCTTCTCGCTGTCATACACAAAATATTCAAAAAGATGACCTCCTTTCACACATTATATTCAAACAATTCAATAAATATTTTTTTTTTTAAACAATACCAAACAATTCAATTATTAAATTAGCCTCCACATCCAAACCATTCATTTATACTTTTATTGATTATCATTACCAAATATTTTACAATTCAAAAGCTATTTAAATCTTTTCAAATACTAATTAAGTAATTACAAAGTAATAGGTACATGCCTTAGTTAAGATATAGTTGTTAATTTCTTTATATACAAGTGCATATATTTGCATGTGAATAAAAAGCCAATAAGAATTTAAGTATATATATATATATGATAGATGTGTAAGCTTATCCTTGCGAATGCACTCTAAACTGTTCACATGTTATGTTTGGAACTTATTCCAACAAGTTGCAAGAGATCTTGTAGTTTCCAATGGCATTTTATGCCCTCTTCACTGACCTTTTAGATTTATCATCCATTTATTCTTTTCATAAAAAGTATATAACACATCCCATTCCTTTATAATATTACAAAATATAGTTCATCTTTTCATTTTAATTAATAATATATTATCGAATTCGAACATGTTGATTGACAATACAAAACATTTCGTAAAAAGTCTTAATACAATGAAATATATAAAAGTGGCAATTAAGTAAATGTCTACTTTTTTTATTTAATAAACATGAAATGTCTACCCTTCTAAATTGTTTAAATTTATATTTAAATCTAATATTTTGGAATTTAGTAATTAAATGAATATATTGTAAATGACAATTTTATCTTTTTTGTGAAATTTTCAGAATCTCTTCGAAACATCCATCCAGCCGTTTACATATGCATACACATAGTCGACTTTGAATGACGGTTAGATTTTTGTATTGAGATAAAAAATAAAAATTAAATGCATATGGTACATGCACAAATCATAATTATTATTTGGCAGGTGGTGCTTCATAATTTTTAAGTGTTGAGAATTGTTCAATATCCTTGTAAAACACAAAATGGACAAAAATCAAAATCCATCCATCCCTAAATAAATACGATCGAATACATCCATCGGTGTGTGTGAAGTTCTATCCTCTTCCACACTATAAGAGCGAGCTTTTCCCTCGACTGCCATGACTCTCCGACTGAAACTTCTTCCACCAAGAAATCGGGTAAGTCTGCATTATCATCCACGCATGAAGAAATATTTGAAATAGTTGTTGTTGCAACCCCATATGTCGTATAGCTGCCTACATAATATAATTCACTATCAGTCTATTATTTTGACTAGAATTACAAATCCTTACATATTTATGACGCCTCAAAACTAGTGTCTCCTACTCAATACTAGTTTGCATAGAAACTTCTTCAACTGATCCTTGTTTGACAACATGAGCCCAACTTTTAATGCAACTGGGACATCGGAGTTGTTTGTGTTGTACGTCTTAGTGTGTACAAGTACATTTTCTCCAAGGATGAAGAAATCGTTATACATGGTGCTAGAAAATCCGTTGCACACGGTTATGGTCAAACTTTCGCCAATATGAAGCGTAAATGCAACTAAATCGATAAGTTGACTAATTGTTATACCCTATGCTATTTCAATCGTCACCGTCTTATAATTGGAGTAGAAATCTCTTTCATCCCATATTCCATTGAAGACAACTGGATGGGCGTGGCCTCCATTGTTGCAAATCCATTCTTGTGATGTGAAATTTAGAGAGAATTACAAATGTGTGGACCAGGGAGATTGTAGAATTAAGATCTTCAACAGTGATCGTGAGTGTGGAGACAGACGACGTTGAAGGAAAGATCGTAGAAGTCTGATCTTCAACCTGTGGGGTGGAATGTGGCTAGGCGACATAACCTTTTTTTTCCCTAAAAATTCATCTTTCTGTTCTTCAATATTGTTTATATAGAAATTCTTTCAAATTTTAATTTGAATTAATAATAAAATATGAGATATAGTGGTTATTTTGTATAAAATCTTTAAAAAAATAAAAAATAAAAAATAAAAAAACTTAATTTGAATCCCATTAAAAAAGAATAAGATATTCAAAATAAAATAATTAGATATTGAAACTGGTTATGAGAGAAGAAATCTCCTTGAATGTAGACTATTTCACGAATTTTTTCAAATTTTAATTTTAATTTTTTCAAAATTTTTAAAAGGTTTCCTCAAATTGTGTGCATGATTTTTTTTAAACAATATCGATTATTAATTAGGTAAACTCGTAGGATATGGAGAGACATTGTGGGGGTAAAAATCTCTCTCTCTTTCAAGTAGATATTGATTTAAATCTAAAAAATAGATAGAATTTGATGGTTTATTTTCTAAAAAGTAGACAATCATAATTACCATTTTCCTATATAATAAGTGTAGAAATAGGAAAATGTTTAGTAAAAAGTATAAATTGGAAAATGTTTAGTAAAAATTCTTAATACAATGAAATATATATATATATATAAAGTTATAAACAAAGATTACAAACAAAAATCCCAAATTAAATAAAAATAAAGAAAGGCATAAAAAAAAAGATCACACGCTTACTTGAAAATGAAAGCTAAACACGTGGCGAAGAAAAAAAATGAAAAGTTTATAACATGTGGCGAGGAAAATGACATGAAAAATGAAAAAGAAATTACAACGACAAAAATAATTATAATTTAGAATTTACACTTCAAACCAAATGAAAAGTTTGAATGACTTTAAAAAATAGATAATTTTAAAATCAATTCTAACTTCATTTTTAAAAACAATGAACCAACACGGCGTAGGTCTAAGTTATGTTAACCTTAACTAATATAATCATTAGTTTTTTTTGTAGAGAATGTTTAAAAACTCATTTGCATATGATATTTAATATCTCTAGTGAACAATTTTGGAGTTATAATTCGAATTAAATATCAAGAATAATTATAAAACCTCTTATTATTTTTTAAGTTTGGGTCATAAAATAGGTATAAATACTTTAATTATGTTGTGGGGTCATGCTATTAAATTACTATCTCCAAGTATATACATTTCATTCTCTAACATTTGAATATCGAAAAAATAGTTAATTTTTAGATAACTGACTATCATAGATTTAACTTATAACCTTTAATTTTTTTAAGACTTTTTTTATCATTAAGTTACTCGACAGTGGTTCAATTGAGTTTGCATTTACAGATGATTAATATTTTTGCTCAAAGCCAACACTTATTTATTATCATTATTATTATTTTTATTATTTTATAAAAGTCATACACCCATTTAGGAGGTGTTTGTTTGACATATTTAAGTAGGATTTAAGTTAAGGAGTTATATTGAAGAGTTATATTGAGTAGTTAAAAATTGAGAGTTGTGTCAAAAACTCGTTTGGATGTAGTTTTTGTATAAAGGAGTTAGAGTCAAAATCTTGTTTTGATGTAAATTTAAAATGAGTAGTTATTTTTACTAATTAAAAAAGAAATGATTAAAAATGAATGGTAAAAAATGAAAAATTTTGATTGATTTGAAAGAAATTATTAAAAATGAGTAGTTAGAAATAACTGAGCACTTATAAATGAATGATTAAAAATAAATGATTAGAAATGAGAGTTATTTTTAAAAGTAAAAATGAAAAAGAATTAATAAAAACTCGTTTTGATATAAATTTTCGAAGAAAAATGAATAAATCTTAAAATTAAATTCTACCTAAATATGTCAACTAAATACTCTCGTGATCTAATGAGAGGTGAAAGTAATAAATAGTTTTTATTGCTGATGTAAGATTACTGTTCAAAAAGAGATTATAATGGTTAATAAATAGGTTGAAACTACACTAGATATTATACGGATCCAACTATAAAAGGAGCCTCAATTGATTTTTTTTCTCTTTCTTTTTTTCAATCTAATCAATAGATAGGCGAAAGGG
>JBBMKA010035691.1:0-23078 GCA_037833695.1 Sechiopsis laciniata
TGGTGGCGAGTGGGGAATTTAGGGTGTTTTTGAAATATAGAAATCGGGGGTAATTTTTTAAAGAGGCATATCCGACAAAAAGAAGTTTCGTTGACATATAGGTAATTAAATTTTTTTAAAATTATGCCTACCGCGACAGAACTCCATCGCGGAAGGTAGTCTCTCACGACGAAATTCTGTCGCAGAATATAGCCTACCCCGACGGAGTTCTGTTGCGCAATGTAGCTATCTGCGATGACATTCCGTCGTAAAAGGTATTTTACGACGACGGAACACAGTCCGTCGGCGTAGCTAGCGTATTGTCGACGGAAAATGGAGTTTCGTCGTAAAAAACAATACAAGGCCGACGGATGGATCTTCCGTCGGCGTAGACCACTTTTCGCGACAAAACTTTGCTCCGACCAAACGTTTCGTCGCCAAAGGTAATTTTTCTTGTAGTGAAAATCCAATCACCCCCTTAGGTTGTGTTTGGGGCAAGGAGAATGATAATAATTAAGAGAGGAATGAGAATGAGGAGGAGAATAGGGAGGTGAATGATTATGGGAGACTGATTATTTGTGATTAAGGTGGAGGTAATAATTATGAGAGAATGATTATTTGTGATTAAGGTGGAGGTAATAATTATGGAGAGAATGATTATTTGTATTTAGAATTAAGGTAATGATTCTGGAAAAAAAAATAAATTAATATATATGATGAAAGTGAAAAATAGTGATGCGATGTATGAAAAGTTGTTGGAGAGAAAATACAAAGTAGTTAGAAAGAGAATAAAAAAAGTGATTTTTGAAAAAGACGATTGTGTGGGGAATGATTCCCGTGGCACAAATACAGAGAATCATCCTCATTTTCATTATCTCCTTTATTCTTGATGGCCCTAATACATGGATTTTTTTTTTAAAATTTTTAATTTTTATTATAAATGATACATATATTAAATAGTACTATTTAAAGAAATATAAATTCTTTCATATTTTTCGAAAAAAGAAAAGAAAAGAAAAAACTTTTTGAGAGATCACTACGAATTACGAGCCCTTACTTTTAACTTTCTCCCTTCATCTTCCTCATCGTATCTCTCCTCCTCCTCCAAGGTCACCAATGGCGGCGGCTACATCCCCATGCGCCTTCAAATCCTTCACCAAATCCTCCTCCTTCAATCTTCCTAAACCCTTGTCTAGATTCGATCTCTCATTTTCTTTTCTTCCCAACAAACCCACTTTCTGCCGCCCTCTTCGCATCTCTCTATCCAACTCTTCTCCCAAACCTTCCTCCACCGTCGCTGTCGAAGCTTTCATCATCTCCACCCCTGAGATTCCTGTCTCCCGATTCGCCATCGACCAACCCAGAAAAGGTGCCGACATCCTCATCGAGGCTCTTGAGCCCAAGGCGTCATCAATGTCTTCGCTTACCTCGATGGCACATCCATGAAGATCCACCAGGCCCTCACGCGCTCTCCGATCATCCCTAACATCCTCCCCAGCCTCAAGCAGAGCGGTGTATTCGCCGGGGAGGGCTACGCTCGCTCCTCTTGCCTTCCCAGCGCCTGCATTTCCACTTTCGGCCCCAGTGCCACTAATCTAGTTAGCGGACTGGCTGGTGCTCTGCTTGACAGCATTCCAATGGTGGCAATCACATGGCAATTCTGAGGAGAATAATTGGCACGGATGCGTTTAAGAAACTCCCATTGTTGAGGTTACTCGCTCTATTACTAAGCATACTTGTTCTTGATGTTGAAGATATTCCTAGGATTGTTAGCGAGGCTTTTTTTCTTGCAATTTCTGGTTGACCTGGTCCTATTCTTATTGATATATCTAAAGATGTTCAGCAACAGCTCGCTGTTCCTAATTGGAATTAGCCCATGAAATTGCCTGGTTACCTGTCTAGGTTACCTAAGCTTCCAATGGATAACCATTTAGAACAAATTGTGCTGTTGATCTCTGAATCCAAGAAGCCTGTTCTGTACGTGGGCGGGGGGTGTTTGAATTCGTCAGTGGAGTTACGGCAGTTTGTCGAGCTCACTAGGATCCCGGTGGCCAGCACTCTAATGGGTCTTGGGGCTTATCCTTGCTCTGATGATTTGTCTCTACAAATGCTGGAAATGCACGGGACCGTACTATGTTGTGGATAAATCTGATCTATTGCTTGTGTTTGGAGTGAGATTTGATGACCGTGTGACAAGGAAGCTTGAGGCCTCTACAAGTCGGGCGAAGATTGTCCATATCGATATTGATTCGGCTAAGATTGGGAAGAACAAGCAGCCCCATATATTGGTCTGTGGCCACGTGAAGTTGGCCTTGCAGGGAATGATTCGTTTAATTGAGAAAGCTGAGAAGCTTAACTTTGATTTCTCTTCATAGAGAGAGGAGCTGAATGAGCAGAAATCGAAGTATTCATTGAGTTTCAAGACATTTGATGAGGCCATTCCTCCACAGTATGCAATTCAAGTCCTTGATGAGCTCACCAACGGAGAGGCCATCATAAGCACAAGGGTGGGGCAACATCAATTGTGGGCAGCTCAGTTCTACAAGTACAAGTATGAGATATTCCCCAACAGAGCTCACACATACTTGGGAAATCCATCAAACGAGTATGATATATTCCCCAACATGTTGAAGTTTGCAGAGGCCTGCGGTGTTCCAGCCGCTCGGGTGACGAAGAGGGCAGATGTAAGAGAAGTAATCAGAAAGATGCTAGAGATAGAAGGGCCTTACTTGTTGGACGCGATTGTACCGCATCAGGAACATGTGTTGCCGATGATTCCAAGTGGAAGTGCTTTCAAAGATGTGATCACTGAAGGAGATGGAAGAACCAAATACTAATATGAACAATATATCCTTTGCATGCCACAATATTATGCTCTCCCTATGTCCATTTTTGTTCCTTTCCTTTAGTTTGTTTTGTTAGTTGTTGGTTGCTTTATTTCATAAACAATGTTGTAAAAGTTCATTCCACCTAATTAATGTTTAGTGTCTCCTAGTTTGTGGTTATTTTCTTTATCCACTTTCTATTTTCTTCTTTTAACACTTGGGCCATGCTTAGTATGTTCTATTTCTCTGTTTTATCTTCTAACAAGTGCTTGAAGAGTTATTTATTCAGGTGACAAGTATCCCTTATTAGTATGTCCGTGTTGACATGGAAATTTGAATTCTCGTGTGAACAGTCCTCTCTCTCCGTTTCTATTTTCTTTTGCTATTTACCTTATTAATTATTTTCTCTGTTGGTGTGGTATGCTTGCAAGCTTGGCTACTTGAGAATGCTTTGTAGATTGTCTATAATTTCACGTTCAACATTGCGTTTGATATGAGCACGTGATAGTGGAAATGCTTATAATTCAATTTATTGCATCTAACCCCTTCTCCCATCAATTAGAGCATCGACCTTGTTCAATAATGTTCTTGTTTTTTGATTCTGTTTCTCATTATTTCAAAAAATATATTTATTTGATAACTATTCTCGGTTCTTGTTTTCAAAATTTTAAAAATGTTCCTAGAATTGGGGCTAAATTTCAGAAACTACGTATGTAATTTCACAATTATGTTTTTTCTTCATTTCTTCTTAGACCTCAGTTCACTCTTCTCTCAAGTCAGGGGCACACGCACGAGATAATACCTTAAGTTTACTTGAACTCCTCCAATTGAGGACTTTCTTGATTTTCACATTTTCTTCTCTTCGTGTTACGTATTTTCAAAGATTGAAGCTGTTTCTTTGTTCAATTTGCTTCCAGGTAGAAGTGGCATTTTGATGTCGTAAGTTGAATCAATCTGTTTATTTGGCTTGTTCTCGTTTTGGAAATGGTCTTGTGTCGAATCAATCTAGATTTGTGTTGATCATTGAGTTTATTTTCTGGATTTGCATGATTAGACTGTTTTCCATCTGGTTTTGTGTTATCTTTGTTTTTCTCTGCATGTTTGGCTTCTGTAGTTGTCCTTTGTGCCAAAGGAGTAATGCATTAGGATGTTGCTGTAGGAGGTTTAGAATTATTTAAGTGGGTGTTTTTTTTAAGAGGAGGGAATGTGAGCTCTTTATGAAGATTCATATTGATCAATTCATGGACAAGAAAACTTCAATCTCCTCAAATGTAGCCCTTTGTTTCATTTAGACCACCTCTAGTATTGAAGGCATTGGATTTCATGCTTTCTTATCATCAACTTTCACAGGTAGCATGAAAGGCCATGACCTTCTATACATTTTAAATTCATCCTTTCTTTGAATAGAAAAAAGTACAAAAGAGTCGAATTAAGGGACCGACTAACTTTATCTTCTGACTTCTCCTTGACCCAACAAAAAACTTACCAACTTCATAGACAGAATTCGCTAGGCTTGGAGCTTTCTATCAAACACTCATCTGCCAAAAAGAGTAGTTGCTCGATGGTATCAATGTACACCCCGTGACTTCTATTGCAAGGTCATGGGTTTCCCACCCCAAATTGTAGTAATCTAAAAAAAGCAATTTTTTATATCGAACACTATCTTCAAGATTTTCGAAGTTCATGTCCTTTGAGTCTCATCATCCCAACAATCAGAGCAATGGAAGCATCTTAAAATGTGAGAGGAGCAATGGAAGAATCTGACTTAAACAAAAGCACAATGATATTCAAGTATTCTTCTTGAAAAGAGGAGCCCCCAAGGCACCTTAAACTGCATAAAATGTTAAAAAACATGCTTAAGCTTTGCAATGTTAAACCGAGGAAGGCTCTTAGAGCTACCCGATGGAATGGAGTCCATCTACTTCGAAGACAAGTTCGCCATATAGTTGCCACCAAAGGGCTTCCTTTTCCAAAGAGAAACACCACCACCACTTAATGAGAAGAACTGTGTTTCTATCATCAATGGAGCCAATCCTGAGAGCACCATGCTAGAGAGGGAGGCAAGCTGTTTTCCAATTCACAAGGTAAATACCTGCTTCAAAATTAACTTCATTCCTGAAAAAGTTTTTAATCAACTTTTCTATATCTGTTTTGAACGATTTAGAAGCTCGAAGAAGATAGAAAAAAAATACAAGGAAATGAGAGAAAGCTTCCCTTAGAAAGCTAAGTTGGCTTTCACTTATAACTCTTTTACTTAAAATTATCAATCAAAGTCCACCAAAAGGTACGCTATTGCAGTCTGTTAAAATTTTGTCAGTACATTAGGGGATGACTTACAATATTTGAAAAAAAAAAGATTGGGATCATCATTTTTTTTCTTTCTTGTATTCAAATGATTTCTCTTTTAGTTTCCAAGGGGTGGCGCAGTGGTTAAAGATTTGGGCTTTGAGGGTATGCTCCCCTCAAGGTCTCAGGTTTGAGACTCACTTGTGACATTACTCCTTCGAAGTCTTTGGTGTCTGGCCAGAGACGGGCGTGACTACATCTTTGTTTTTTAAAAAACTGGTTTCTCTTTTAACACTTTATTTTGCTTCTTCTTGGCTTTTGTCTTTCCGAAATGGAGCATTGAGATCAGTGTATGAAGGCCTAGCTGAACTTTTGGGTATGTTCTATTTTTGTTTCTTCTTTCTATTGAGATTGGCGTGAATCTTGGCTTGTTGATTTAGAATTATTTAGCCTCCAAATGCAAGTTATGTTTTACTTTCTTTTGAATATAGTTCATCTTCAATTTATTTTTGTAATGATTCAATTCCACAAAGGATTCTCAATATAGTCAAATCAATTTCCAGCAATTAAGTTTCTATTTTGAGCTTTGTTTTGGTCCTTTCGGGTTTTCACTTTTCTTTCCTTGAAAGCCTGTATTTTCTCATTCTATCATGAACTAATTCTTTCTTTGAGGTTTAAGAATGTGGATACCTTATAAAAAGGAATCGATGTAGTAAAAAATAATTTCATACGGATTTATGTATGGTTAGGTTGTGAGAGTGAAAGTATGCTAACTCATGGATATCAAAAATAAAATTGCTATGGTTTGTTTGTTTGTTTTTTCTTTTTATATATTGGAAAGGTAGAGCAAACACTACTTCTCTTTTAGTTCTCTACTATTTTCTAGGCTACTAAAATTAAGTTCGGTTTCATTTGGTGGAGCAAACACTACTTCTCTTTTACAACAATCAATCACAGCATGATTGGCTGTTAGCCAATTTATACCTAAGATAACATCAAACTCATTTATCCCTAAAACATTCAAAGTCACCCCCATAGCTCAATCAGAAACTATGATCTGATCAACATTAACCTTTTCCCCAGGTAGTAATGTTACCCCTCTAGGGGTAGACACCAGCCAGCATGTTTCTAAAGGCACACACTCTAAATGTACTTGCTCAACGAACATCTTCGACACAAATGAGTGTGTCGATCTCGAATCAAATAAAGTATAAACAAGATATTGAGCTAAAGATATCGTACATGCAACCAATGCAGGCGGCTCCCCTGGTGCCTGACGTCCCATAGTAGCATAGACGACGCCCTTCCCGACTTGAGACCCTCGATGCCCAGTGGTGCCCAGCTCAACGAGAAGTTTACCTTCTTGCTTTTACTCTACACAATCTCTACTAATATGTCCACCTTTCTTGCATTTGTAACAAGCTCAAGGGTTTGGACATTCCCGGCTCATATGACCATTCTTCCCACATTTGAAACATTCCCCCTAGGTAGCCAGACATCGACCCCCATGTATTTTCCCACAAGTACTGCATCCTGGTTTCTCACTTATAGTTCGGGATGTCTACCCCCTCTGTTGCTCTCGCGCTTGAATTCGCAACCCTGTGTTTACTTGCTCAGCTTTCATTTTTCGATTCATGTCCGAACTTGAACCACCCACAGGTAACCCTGCTTTGTGGCACCTTGCATCAATAAGAGATGCCACCCTAACGGCTGCAACATAATCAAAAGGTGCCAGAGCTGCTACAACACCTTGTATCTGTGCTCGCAAACCCAAAATAAATCTTTCCATTCTTCTCGCATCAGTATCTACTAATTCTGGACAGAAACGTGACAAGTCAGTAAATTCCAGTTCATACTCTTCCGTGGTCTTCTCCTCTTGCTCAAGATGCAAGAATTCCATTTTCTTCCTGTACCTAAGCACCGTCGAGTAGTATTTGGTGAAAAACGCTTCTTTGAACTGGGGCCATGTGATCGGTCCACTTCCTATGTCAATCGATCTTTTAGCTGACCGCCACCATAAAAGCGCCTTTTCTGTCAACATAAAAGTTCCACATGGCACCTTATATTCCTTTAGACAACTCATATGTCGAAATACCCTCTCCATGGCCTCTAACCAGGATTTTGCTACCGAGGAATCCACCTCTTTCCGGTTGATGGTCGATGGGTCATACTTACTGAAATCACGTAGATACCTAGTCCCTTCTGACGTAAAACCCTTGTCTTGCACTTCTTGACTTTACTATTCTGCCACTTTGGAATTCATCATCTTCTAGAGGTCCTCCATCCTTATTATTACCACACCCGAGTTCGGCATCGTCTGCAGATCCGGAACCGTCTCCCCAATTTGACCTCCCACTTTTGAGGCTTGAGGCATTGGAGCCCAAGGCTGCTTGTTTCTCCTTGCCCTTGCCCCGTCCCCGCACTCCAGTTCCTTTGCTCACTGGGGCCATACCTGCTGGCACCACAAGGAAAACACTCGTCAGTTCTCAATCACCTTAATAAGAGAAACTAACATCACAACTATACCCCACCAAAGTATCACACAATCACCATTCAACCTATCCCAACTCCCACTTGGAACTATACACCGTGACACCAAGTCTACATAACCAATTAACCTGGGCTCTGATACCAATTGTAACACCCTAGGAAAAAAAAAAAATAAAGCACAAGAAAGCTCTTCAAGAACACCCTGCTTTATTCAAGACCAATAAGATTTACAACCAAAAGAAAACCCAGTAGCAGTTTTGCGCATTCTAAATATTTACACTAAACCAAAACTAACACAACAAGGCTCACCAGGCCCTTAGAGCAAATTTAGAGTACCAAAATATTCACATCTACACCATATATACAAAAGCTCTAAACTATGCTCCTTATACCAAGCACAAAAAGATTAAACTCTATCAAGTTAGACACCCCGTTGATGATCTTCAAGAAGTGCCTGAAAGGAAGACATACTTATACCAACAGTCAAACAAATTAAGGAAAATGAACTCCCCTACAACACTTGAGCCCTTTTCCTAAGTTTAGCTTTGTGTTGTCACTAACTTCTCAACTTTAATTTTACTCCCAATTAACACCTAAAGTGCACCTGGTTTACTGTACAAATGCATTTTTGCTACAATGCTTATAAAACTTTTAATTACTCCCCATCTAATAGCAGTAACCCATGGTTATAAGTTCTTCTTCATTTCTCTTCTCCCACCAGATCATCTACTTATTAACACAAATCTTGTTCATGATTTCCCAAGGAAATCCCTCGTTGATTCCATCTCTACTCAGAAAACAAAACACAACAAGTATTACACACAACAGAAGAAAAATAAACCAAAGAGTGGCTCCTTAGCAAAATACATTTTATGAGGTCTCACATGAAATGTTCCCTTGTGGATTGCATTCTCTACCCTTTTTTCTTTGGCGGGGTCATGCACTTTAGTCAGTGAAATGGACGACCAATTACCTCTCAAAGTCTATAAAAAAAAAAACCTTGAAAAAAGGGTGATGATAGGTTATAGTTCTTTTCTCTTTTAGGGTCTTCCCTCCTTGTCGGTTAAGACATCAATGCAAAATTTTCTGGGTCTTGCAGCTCATGGCTTTGTTGGTGGTTTGTTCTTGATGGGTAGTCACACTCCGATTTGTGGAGGACTTATTGGAATTTGGCTGTTTATAACTTTCAAAAAAAGAAAAAGAAAAAACCTTAAAATGACAAAATGCATGTATTTTAGGTCAAAATGACAAATACTGACAAAATTCTTTTGTGGGTGATCATAAACTTGGTCGTATTTTATTCTAGCTCAAATTTTATAAACATGGTAATACAACTCGGACTACCCAACCCAAACCGTCAGAGTTGGGTTGGGTTATAATTTTGTTTGGGTTGGGTTGGGTTGTAATTTTATAATTTTCGTTGAGTTGAGTTGATTTCAAGGTTGATCAATTTTTGGCTCGTTTAATCCAATTCAACCCGGACTTGAGAATAATATATAACTAAACTATTCATTTTAACTTTACAAAACAGCTTGGAATACAAAAGCAGTAGACACTGAGAGGATTTTGAAAACAAATTTCATCGTCACATCAGAAAAGTAATAACAACCAAATTACAAGAATAAGATGGTGATGAATGACCTGCAGAAGCCGTCTCCATCGAAGATCCCTAAAAACTGAATTTCTAGATATTTGCATACATATGTGAATAGAAATTAATTATTAATAAAATGAATTCTTAAAATATTGATAAATAACACACACTAAGAATATAGGTATTTAGGTTCAAGTATAATATCATCAATTATTTATTTATTTGTTTATACATTTACGAGATATCAATGAAGTTGTTTATAGAGAAAATAGAAGTAACACAACTCGATTAACCCAATCCAACCCAACCTGAAAATATAAGGCTGAATTGGGTTGGGTTGATCTAATACATAGGACTCGACGGGTTAGAAGTTTAACCAACCCGGAACTTTGGGTTGGTCCAAAAAAATCCCCTAACCCAACCCAACCTGTATCGTGTACACCCCTACGTGGTATTGTTTGGTGATATGGAGTTGTGTAATTTCATACCATATTTATATTTACTATATGCAATGACATATTTAGTAATGATCTCAACCGTGAATTTTGTCATTAATGAATTAGTGCAATGTCACTTTTGTATTAATAAAATGTCATTCTCGTACCATGTTCTATATTTTGGGAGGTAATAAAATGATGTTTAGATGACAAAATTCATAAAAGGTGAAATACATATTTGCATAAGAAGTAATAATATAAAAATAAACGCGTTATATATATATAGAGAGAATTATATTAACTAATATCAGTAACTATGCATGACTAAAATAAATTTGATATGTGTGACTAAAGTGAACAAAAAAAAAAAGTTAAGAGAAGGGGATTACAAATACTAGTTTCAAGAATCAAACTCGCGACCGTGGAATGAAAATGGAAAAACATCAAACCAAATAACTAATCGCGCCACCGACTTATTCAATAGGAATGATGGACTCTTTTGAATGAGAAAAGGTTGAAATATCTTTGAATAAAAATAATAAGATGCGTGAAGGTTGTGAAAATGATAATAACAACAAAAATAATTAAAAAGTAACGGTTATGAAAAACTGATAACAATTAAAAATAAAGAAAGAAAAGAAAATAATAATTAAATGAGTAGAAAATAATTATAAAAAAAAAAAAAAAGAAAGCGGCCATTTTGACATTATTAGGGCCGAATTTGTGTGTCATTTTACATTATTGCGGCCCATTTACCCACAAAAGGAATGGTTGGGGAAGGGTCCAAACTTCGGCCCATGACCAGCGCAAAAATATTCAGAAATTACAAAAAAGAAAAAAAATTGCGGTGAGCGTGGATCGAACACCTTCAGATCTTCAGTCTGATGCTCTCCCAACTGAGCTATCCCCGCAATTTTTTTTTAAATTCTTAGTTTTTACAAAATATTAAGTCTTATTATGCAATTTTGAAGATTGATAATAAAATTTCTTGTCAAATAATAATAGGTTATTTTATTTTATTTTTATTTTTTTATAATGTCAAAATTTTAGAGAAATTAAAATATAGCAAAACGGATTTAATCACCTTAAATTAATATCCAAAAAATTGATATGCTTCAATCAAGTTAAATATTTTATATTTTGTTATGTACGAAATATTTTTAAAATGTGTTATTAATTAAAAGATGAATACTATTCAAATTTCTTTAAAATATTAATAAAAGTTATGTTAAAATGCCCCTTTTCAACTTTGAAAGGTCTAGATATATGAAAAAAATGCCTAGAAAAGTACTTCAAAAAAAAAAAAAAAAAAATTAAAATTCAATTTTATTTAAATATAAATTAAAAGTTAACATTAACCAAATTAGTTTAATAGTATTAATTATTTTAATACAAGCAATCACAAAATGTAAACATATTTATAAAATTTATAGAAGAGTAATAATTTGTTAAAAGAAAAATTAACAAAGCTTACCGAATCAATTTTAAGTTTTATTTATTTATTATTTGTTTGTTGTTTTTTTTAAGTATAAAGATTTAAGTTAGTCGATAAAATAGACACGGTATAAATTGTTGACGTATTGGTTATCTTGATTAGTGATAATTCATTCGTTTTAACTCCACAGTCATGGAATATAGTACTTTCTTGGCTCATACTTAAATTCTTATTTTCATTCATGTTTGTTATTTTATTTTGTTATTAAAATTTTTCTTCTATCTCTATATTATTTTAAAGATACATTCATTGATATAATTATAGATCGTTCCAACCCTATAACACTAATGTTAATTACCTGTAGCCAAATTGTATATATGAAAGAAATTATACAAATGATAAACAATAGGAAGATGCATTTGTTAAATAAGCACAAATGCCAAATATTCATACATATTGAAGTGTACTCTTTAATACATTGCTGATATACATTTCTCTATAGGCTTTTTGAAAATAAACTATAGTTATTTGTTTTGGCATTAATAATTTGCACATGTTCTTGGTTGCCACGAGGATTTATATAAGCTATGAATTAATTATATTTATTAAACATCAACCATTGAATAACCTTTTTTTTTTTTTCTTTTTTTTTTTAAGGAGTTAGAGGTTAGATACCCCAATCCCACATATTGTCAAAAACCTAATCTTGATTGACTAGAATAGTAAATTTACTTAGGCATATCTCCATTAATTATGTCGGTTTTTATATTTGTCTTCGATAATTGAAATTGATGGGACATCTTGATAATGAAACGATTTTGAAAACACTTTTTCTTTTTCCTTTGATCAATACTAAATTTATCAATCAATAAAGATATAATAAATGTCTTATAAATAAGAAATTATGAGTTTAAATGTCTAGTGAATTTTTTTTAAAAAAAAGATAGTTCTCTCAAAATTTATATATAAAAAATCACATCTAATATAATCCTCCATTTAAGTTAATATCAATCTTTGATGTCGAAAAATAGTTGATTAACAGTAAATTTATTTTATTGTGATTAGCAGTATCAACAAAAAAAGAGAAATCAACATTGGTGCAGTGGTTTGCCACAACCATTCAGATACTTAAGTAACAAAACGATCTTGAGAGCCTTGGTAAGAAGTTTACTCAAGAAAAAAGTTTACTTTTTTTTGAAATGTGGATTGACATTTTTATATAAGTTTGTGTTTGTAACCAAACATATGCTCTAAATTGTTAATATAATTGTCGGTTATTAAGTCGTAAAACGTTCACCCACTAATTCTTATTTAATTGAGAGTTAATGGTCCATAACGTTTGACGGTTATTGACTCCATTGGCCTCCACCATTTGGCTGACCCTTGACCAACACCTGGAGGATTGCATGAAACCTCGATCGGTTCTTGGAGGATTATATGAGCCTTGGCTGACCTTAGACCGACCCTTGGAGGGTTGTATGAGCATTGACCAACCTTTGGAAGGTCGTATGGAGTCTTGACCGGTTCTTGGAGGGTTGTATAAGCCTTCGCCAACCCTTAGCCCTTGGAACGTCATATACGGAGCGTTGGCCAACCGTAGAAGGGTCGTATGAGCATTGGATGACCCTTGAAAGGTCATATGGAGCCTTTGGTTATTTTCGGACTTAGACTCTACCTATAACATCAACTTTTACCTAAAAATTGTTCATTAAATTTTACTGGTGAATTTCCCCACCACACAATTCATTTTTGGTCAACTTATGTGTCTAATCCAACTCAATTTTTGGTTCTAGTTTTTCACATTTTTGGAAAGACTAGGAAAAAGGCCTTTTGGTTTAGGATTTCTGTTTATTAGTTGAATTATATGCAAAATAATAATAATAATAATAATAATAAATAAAAAAAAATCATAAAGTTTCATTTCATAGAGACAAAACTAAAAGCCCACCACAAAGTCCAATGTAAATAACAAAACCAACTTCTTCTTATCCCTAATATTCTTCTTTGCAATTGATTGTGTAGGGACTTTCTTTATGTCCATTGCTTTTGCTTTGCTTCAATTAATGTCTCTTTTTTGTAGCATTACTTTTTGTGTTGTAGAAGAGAATTTCTGTCATTTTTGGAACTTTAGGAATAGTACTCTAGGAGTTTGACTTCAATAGTCACTTCTATAACGACGTGTCCACGTAAAATGTTTGCTTCTCGATGTTTCGATCTTGTAATGTTTTGACTGCTTCGTTGAACGTTCTTTGTATTTAGTTCTTGAGCTTTGTATTGGTTTATGTTTATTTTTATAAGATGATGTTTAATTGAATGGTAGATATTTCTTAGAAGGCAAGTATTGTATACTACAGGTACTTGGTTAGTTGTCAAATTTTCCATTTGATCATTAGAAATTCAAAGTTAATGCTTATGATATTTGGAATCTAGAATAGTTTTTATTTAGTCTTTGAGAGTTTTGAAAGTGACATGTTGTATCTGGAAGTTTAAATTTTCTTTCTAATTAATTCATAGAGTAACACATTAGTTTTAAATGATTAAAAAAAAACCACATTAGTTTTAAATGGTTCGTGAATAGAGTTAACATATAATAGAATGCTAACGTGATAGTTAACATATGTTGATTAAATTTTAATTAAAAGACCAATTATAAATCAATTTGGAAGACCAAACATGTCATTTTCAAAAAAGATTCAAGGACCAAATAAAAAATAAATTTAAATCTGAGAGTAAAAGTAACTTTTTTTTTTTATCCAAAACCTTTGAAGACTAGAAAATAACATTTTGAAGGTTTATTGGCCAAAACATACCTTAGCTTTGTTTAGAGGTTTGCTTTCTTGCTCGTCTTGGAATGCATCGATATATTTGGAATACATCGATATATAACACGTGTCGTTCACGTAAAGAAAAAAAGTTTTTTTTTTCCCTTAAATACACTAACAATATTTGGAAGTTGGTGACTCAAACTTACCATCTTTTAGTGGATGATACAACTAGAGGCTACTTTTAGCAAAGACGAAAGTTTATATTGTTCTTCCTTTAGATGATATTGAAATAAAGAAAATTGATTGTGATATGAAAGAATAAAAATGGTGCTAAAAACAGTGTTTGAGAGAAATTTATGATTCCACTTATTCCAACAAAATACAAATAATGCATATTCATACTTAACAAATAGCTAGCTTAATCTATGATACACCATTAAACAAAAACACACTTGAAAAGGATTTACAAAGATGCTTGTGTTACAAATGAACAATATCATATCAAACTTATCTAAAACTTCTTATCAGAGGAAAAATTCTACAAGATACTTTCTGCATCTACTTTGATGCTGTGTTGTTATTAAGAGGGCTCTTTCCCAGACCAGATGGTTTAGCTTCTGCACTTCTCTGACCCGGTGTTCCTCGTCCCCCTGCTCGAGGACTGAGCTCTCCTTTTAGCTCGCTCACCCGAGGGCTAAAAGAGCTGTGAGGGCTGTCAAAACTTTTTTGGTCACGTGTTGGTGTTGCCGTTGAGCTTGTGATCTTAGGACTACTAATATGCCTAAACTCGCCACGGCTTCGGGTGATAACCTCGTCTAAAATCTCTCCATCCCCGCCAAATGAGGCCCCCGCACCCAGCTCGGCTTCCTGTTCACAGAATAGTATCAAACATGTCAATCATATTGGTGATTAGTCATAATAGGGATGGATCTAAATGCATATAAGATAAAATTTAAAGGTCTTGACATGACTGTAGGCTAAGTTACATGTAAATTTTAAGTGAGAATAGGTAACGCTACCGTTGCAAGATTGAACGGTAAAGCTGGTGCTTCTTCATATTCGGCTGCATCGAGATCTTGGAGATGTGCGCCTTTGAAGAACTTGGGAAGAAGGTATTGTCGAACCGGGATGAGGAGCATGATCATCAGAGGAAACATGACCCCAGCTATAGGAACCCATGTTAGTCCAAAACATATGAACAAATATACAGATTGGAAAATGGTAAAAAGTACAATGGATTTGAATGGCACGGTTTCGACGAAAGTAGCGTGGTAATCCTCAAGAACTCTGCAATTGACAGAAAAAAATGTTGGTTATTTGGTGAAATATATCGAGTTGAGAGGTAGAAAAAGGATTGGAAGATTTCATTACTTGTATCTTCTGCTTGGTGCAGTAAAGAGCAACAAGATTCTTTCCCAAAACTGGTTACCAGGCAAGCTTTCGATGGCCATAAAGGCGAAGTAACCCCATAGAACCGAGGTCGGGATCTTTTTCAGAACCGGCATGGCTGCGACACATCCTCCTACCATTGCGGCTTGAAGCAAATTACTGACACGCTGTTCTTTCACCTCAACAGGCAATAGATCATCGATTTCCTTTTCAATGTCGAATACAGTCTCATCGACTGGAGCATCAAAACTGCCCATACTAGAAGCTGCTTGAATGGTTGTCTCTTTTAGCTCATTCAGTCCCTGCTCAAAAGTTTCTACATAGCTGAGTCGCACGAGCATTTTGTGTATTAAATTGAGAGTAATAGCTTCTTTTTTTTTAGATCTCCTAGCTAGAAGAATACATAGACATGCTTCGCCGAGGTGAATTTACTCATACAAGTTCATGTACATCCCAGACTAATTCCTAGATGTTTAAGATTGTCATATGTACAATGTTTTTAACAGCTCAAGAGGCACTATGCGCAAGACACAAAAAAAAAACCCTAAACACAAGGATTTTTGCATCTAGAATTAGTCAAAATTTATTATTATTTTTTTTCACAATTAACCAGGATGGTATGAGCCTTTTTACCTGAAGCGCTAGCCTCAAGGCGCAAGGCAAAGCACTAGACCTGCACCTTGAGCCTAAAGGCGAGCCTTTTAAAACACTGCATATGTGAACACTTTTTTCTTAACCGTTCACAAAAGGAATCATTTTCAAGTTTTAAAAAGTACGAAAAAATTGCAGTGGCTTACACGAACTGCAGGCTGCTGGTAGATCAGGGGGGTCTGCATTTGTTGGTAGGCTTCTTGCATACTTCCATACAACTGTCCAAGGCTAGCATTCTTTCGCATACTACTCCGTGCCCTTTCTACAAGTTTATTCCGCAGCAACTGAAAAATGAGCCAGAATCTTTCAGCAGAACACTAAAAACACTATTATTCAACAGCAAATTGATGAAGATAACTCGAAAAGATTATTTGGACCAAACCGACCGGTTTACCTGGTGTTTGAGAGTTGCCAGGCTCTTTGTATGCATTGGAGACTGTGGGATGACTCCATTGGATGGAGGGATTCCAAGAAGACCACATAGTAATGTCTGAAATAAGAAGATGAGATTCGAACCGTTGTAAAGATGTCGAAAAAAAAACATGGAGATGAGGAAATTGTTAATGGGATTCATTTGCATACCAAGAACCCCAATAGAAGTAAATCATAATGATAAGAAGATGGTTTCCTCAAATTGAACTCTTTCTGCTGAGCAAGTTGAGATGCAACACTATGGTCGAAATAGTAAAGCACCGCAATCATCGTAGCCGGGATGAAAGCTCCACATATATAAAAAACTGGAACGTCAAGCATATCCTGCAACATTAAAGCAAGAAATCGCCATATTTCAGTAAAAGGAGAGAAGAGAGGAACATAATGAGGCAGAGATTTGGAAAACTGATTAGCCTTACCTTGATAACAGTCCAATTGTCATACGCACCGGGAGACCATGGATTCGGGCTGAAGAGCCGCCTTGGGATTCCTTCTGGGACACTTTTCGTAGGTATATAGGAAATACCTGTCCAAACAAGAACCATGAGTGGCACTCCATAGTCTGCTATCAAGCTTCTAAGCCAACCTGCCAAAATAATGAGATGAGTTGACCTTTTCATCTGTTTCATGTGACAAAATTGCCAACTATAAAGAACATTCTTAAAGGTTTCATCTTTCAGATATCTTTCTATTCGTACCAGATCCATATCGCCACGACCGTGCCTTTCGACTCCTTAAAGCAGTGAGTAGAAGGCCAAATGACAGTACCAAAGCAAACATCCCATTGGCAAACCTCCAAGAAGGTATAAACTCGATCAATTTCACATTTTCCCGCTCTGGGATGCGAAACTCATCCACAAGTCCCTAAAGACAAAGTCAAAGATTCAATTTATATGAACTTATTTGTTTTTTTTAATTGATTCAATCTTATTAGACATCAAGCCTGTAAAATCAAGAGAAAAGGGGAGTGCATATTTCTTACTTTAATTGCTTGCTGCATGAAAAGCATTGCAATAAGTAAACCGAACAATTCACCAGCCAGACGAGTGAACCTATTGATGATGGAGCAAGCTCCTAAGATAGCCATTAAGAACAGCAAGGCTGCAGTCCAAACACACACCCTAAAGATTCACATGTTATACAAAGTTGTGTCAACAACAACAACAAGCACTAGAGAATTCAACACAAACCAATTCTACTTTATTTTTGGTAGAAAAAGAATACCATCCACTCCATGCTAGAAACAGATTCCGACCCAACTCGGGTCGTTCCTTCGCAAAATTAAACATGAAGGTGTACATAATAACAGTAGGCTCAGCAACTCCCAAGATTAGCAAAGGTTGACCTCCAATAATGGAGTGAATGATCCCACATAGAGCTGTGGAGGCTAAGGTTTGAACTGCAGTCAGCACCCCATCTGAAAAAAAACATTGAAAAAAAAAACAGCAATCAATGACATACACTCAAGAATTCAAAATCAATTCAAACCATCAAAATCTTTATTTTCAACAAGTTAAGAGCATGTTACTAACAAATTCAAAACAGATCTAATTTGTTCTCACCAGTATTTCTCTCCAACTGTTCACCAAATGAAATGACAGGAATTGCAGAGGCAAAGAATATGTAAGTAGTGGGAGCCAAAATCCTACAAACCAACAAAAACAGCAAGAATCAACATTCAATACTCAAACAAAAAACAAAGTCAAAATGAACACAGAATCCAAAAACTAATTAAAGAACAATGGAGAAATTATGAATACCTATATCCAGCTCTAAATCCACCAGTCCAGTCTTGTTTGTAACACAGTAACCTCCCTTTCAGGTCATTCTTGATTCCACGAAAAGGAACAAAAGTTTCCTCCATAGCTTCAAAATGGGTCTTCCTTTTTTCACTTCAAAATCTCTCTAAAAGCAAGAAAACAGTCTTTGACAATGATGGGGTCTGAAAAAACCAGCTTCAACTTCCTCTAGGGATCTTCAAAGGCATTGCTGATTAACAAAGATGGATTTTTATAAACTCAAAAGTAAGAAATGGGAAACCAGTTACATGATTGAATGGGTTGGAATGAATGGAAGGTGATTGAAAGAAGGTTTAGACAAAAACAAGAAGTGAAATTTGAGAAACAGAGGAAATGGGTTTGTGTAGAGAAAGAAGCAACATTGTGGGATTAAATAAGCTACAAAAGGAGTTTGAGAAATTGAAAAGAGGGAAAAAAGGCGGTGGGGAATGAATGGAAACAAGGGTAGATTTGATGCAGACATGGAATTGGGTCAGCAAGGGGAATGAAAATGAGCCTCACTTTTTTTTTTTTTTTTTTCGTTCCAGCTGATAGTATTGAATCATTTTTTAGTTGATAACTTTCAATCATTTCTAAAAGATAACATTCAATCAATTCGTTAATAGATTCATTTAGTTGACTCATAGCTTTCAATTTGTTAAAATAAAATTGTTTCAAAAAACGAACCTAAATATGTTATACTGTAATATTTTATTAAAAAATGCTATAATTAAAATATAATGCCAAAAAATTGTTATAGAGAGCAAATTTTCAATTTTTTTTATCACTCAATTTTGACCTTTGATTTATTTTAGTTTCTAAACTTTTAAAAGTTTAATTTTAGTATTTTGTATTAAAAAAAAAAAACTTAAAATTAGTGTCTATAATAAATTTAAAATTAAAATTAATCGAAATTGGTTTAATAATATGAATAATTTTAATACAATTATAGACAAAATATAAACATATTTTTTAAATTTATCGAAAAAGATGATAATTTCTTCAAAAAGAAATTTTCAAGAACCAATTGTATTTGTTTATTTATTTAAAGTCGAGGAATCGAAACGGAACAGATTTCAAGGTTTAGAGACTAAAATTGGACATTTAAAATCTTAGAGACTAAAATGAAACAAAATTCAAAACTTATAGATTAAAATTTGACTTTCAAAAATTTAAAGATCAAAATAAAATAAATGTCAAAGTTTAGAGATTAAAAGAAAAAAAAAAAAAATTTTACTCTTTAACAAATTAACTTAATATTGTTTTTAAACAAGTGGCAAAATTCAAATGTAGTTTTAAAAATATATATATATATATATATATATATTTTTTTTTTTTTTTTTTTTTTTTGTAAATTAGGGAGAAGGTATCATCTGTACTCTGAGCATTCCAGCTTTCCATGGACCCGTTTTTATGGGCAAGGCCAAAATGCCATATCATCACCATTTAAGCATTCAAACTTCAAAGCTTTAGTAATTGAAGATTCTTTTAAATTCATCTGATTAGCATAAACAAAATATACCTCATATTATAAAGTTATTATATTTGATCATATATATATATATATATATATATATAAAGTTATTGTATAATAATTCAAAATTTGAAGAATGCAAAAAAAAAAAAAAAAAAAAAAAAAAAAAAAAAAAAAGATAGTGAACGATTTGCAAGTGTCCCCGGAGAATGTTGAAAACAATTTTAGTAGAGGCACGGTTTGAGAGAAAGGGCAATTGCCATAGTTAGTCATTGAGCAATCCTCTTCAAATCGTGTTGGATAGTCACCTTTAACACGAGTCTCAAATCCAACATGCAGTAGATCTAAGAAACACAACAATCATACAATAACTTAATAGTCTAGATGTTATTGCGTAATTAAAAGGTAATCGATTCAATTCATGACAATCACTTATTTAAAGATTAATTTAAAAAAAAAAATATATTGACAACCAAATATTAGAAAGTGAGACGAGCAACTAGAAAAAAAAAAAAAAAAAAAAAATCTTAAGAGACAAAGTCAAAGTTCCTGATTCTTAGTCAATACTTTGTACAACTTGATTTTTTAGTAAGAAAAATAAGTGTGCTAGCTCCAACAATACAAAACAAATGAATTTTTTTTAGTACAAATTTTTGTGAAAAGAGGCCAACAAATGAATAAAGAATAATAAACTTATCTTTTTTATTATTGTTTTTTTAACTCATTTTTTTAATTATTGTTGTTAGTACTTGGTAGTAACTATATATATATATATATATATATATCAGTGGGCCGGTTTGTTTTTTTTAATGATTAAGCTAATAAGGTGCTAAGGTACTACTGTTAAATTTATAATAATGTCTTTCGTTTTGTACATTTGTTGGTTACTGTATTTTCAAACATGTAGACTTTGTAATTAGAGATTCAACACAAATCAAAATAAATAATTATGTTAGTGCATTTCTACAGATCAAGATCATATGTAACTTCATTGGAAGATTTTAGTTTTGAACTTTCCCTTCTTGGATTACATTGTAATTCCATTTAAATAAGTGGAGAAAATTAATGGAAATAATTAATCAATATATGAAAGTTTGAATTGCTAAACTCCAATGGTTCTTAATTAATTAATCCAAGTAAAAATTAGAAATTCTTTTAGTGTTTGCTTTAATTTGTAAATTAAAATTGAGCTTTCTTTTGTTAGCACAATTACAATTGGATGTTAATATTGTGAACTTGGGCACAATTTTAGTAGATTTTGTTATCTTAAAATTTACTTTCATTTTTAATTTGGTCTTAAGTTTAATTTCTGTTTTTTTAGTCTGCAATATTAGCAGGTTTCAAACATAGTTATTATTGTTAAAGTTTGGTCATTACTAACAAAATAAACGTGATTTTTTTTTTTTTTTTTGTCATTATACACATGTAATTATAAGGTGAAACTGATTCAATTAGTATAAAATATGTGTCCACAAAATCTTAGCTTTAATCAAATGTTTGTAATATGATGACTTTTGATTATTATTATTATTTTAAACTAGAATGGCTTTGTTTATTAATGAATGAGGTTTGGTTAAAAAGTAAATAAAAGCATAACTCAAGCAGTATGATGTATGATCAAATAACAAAAAATTCACAGATTTAAATCTCCACCAAAAATGTTAAAAATAAATTTTTTTTAAAATTATTTTTTATAAAACAGGTTTTTTTTTTTTTTTTTTTTTATTTTTTTATTTTTTATTTTTTATTTTTAATCAAAAGATTAAAAATGGAAATTTCCACCCATAATTGTTCAACTAAAAAACATTTAATTTAGAGTTTATGCTAAAGATGATAATATAAATAAATTATAACTACTTGCATAGAAATTTAGTAAAGAAAGAGAAATTGAGTAAAGAAAGAAAAATGAATGAACTCTTTACGTAGAGTTTTGTTCATTCAAGATTGTAAATATCAAAGAATGAAACTTTTTTTTTTTTTTTTTAATTCTTTTTATTATCCTCGAATATTAGATCTAAAAATATTTGCACTCTTAAATTAGTCAACCATAGAGACTATAAATAAATAATGAGTTTCTTTCCTTTGATAGTGTCATCTTTGTTGCAAGTGAATGTAATGTGGATTCATAAAAAATATATTTCCATTATGTGATGAATATGCATGCTTAGATCATAATATGTAAAAGAAAAGCTGGAAGAGTTGACTATGAGTTCAATTGGTTCATAATTCTAAAGTTGTCATTTGCTCATGAGCACCAAAAAACTTCCATTGTAATTAAGATTATATTTTAGAAACAATAATGAGAATTTATTATTGAGAATATAGCTCATCCCCATGTGCCTTTTTTTGAACAACTCATTTTTGTAATAATTTAAACTTATTTTCTACTCATAAACCCATCATATTTTCAATGCTATCTTCAAACAACCTCTTTTTTTTTTCCCTCACTTGGGTTGAAACACATTCTCAACTTTAAAATAAGAACAAATGGACTCTCATGACATTTTAGTTCTGACTTTTTTTTAAAACTGTGTTATATTTAAGATGAGTCTAGTATAATCTTTTTAATGATTTTGTTTTTATTAATTAAATCATTTTTCAAAACTTTCATATTATTTGATTACAAAGTAAAACAGCGGGCTCAAAATTTTAAAAATGGACCAAAAAATTACGTATCATATATAAAAAATGAAAATAATTAGGAAAATTTGTAAAACCAATTTTAAACTGAATTTGTATTAATTAACAATTTTGAACTTGTAATATAATCAACTACTTTCATTCCTGTAAAAAAAAAAAAAAAAAAAAAAAAAAAAAAAAAAAAAAAACTACTTTAATTAAAACGAGCTAAATGTTGCAATCAACTTCTTAAATTAATTGTTTAAAAAAAAAAAAAAATTATTAAATTAATTTTGAGTAATATAAGAGAAAGTTAAAATTGTCATTTGAAAAAAACAATAGTAATTTCACAAAATTAAAATACTAAAATTTTAAAATGTGTGTTGAAGTATGTCATCATCTAGAAAATATGCTTCGTGACAAATGTCCTGGTTTTAATTATCTTAACGTTGTGAATGACTTTAAAAGCATCATGCGTTTTCTGGACTGACTGTTGCTCAAACATCTCATAGAAGACGTTAAAGCAGTCCCTATTCTCTCTAGCTTTTTGGCCAAGACGTCCGAGGCGCTTGTCACTGTATAGACTCTTTCCTTCTCATTGGCACTTTGCCAATGATCATGGGCTTCACGAACATTTCGTGATGCGTTTTGGAAGAGGAAAAGTCTCTTACACTTAAATTTTTTTTAAAGGTTAAATTAACTTAAATTGCCATTTTCTTGTTGGCTCCTAGACTTATGTATATGGTTAAAGCTATATATTCTATAGGATTGGATTAGTCATAGATCTCCCCTTATAAAGTCTTTTTTATTTATTTATGGAAACATATGAGACTAGTCGAATCCAAAAAATAATTATAAATATGGTTACTTTTTAAAAAGTTATTAAAAATAATTATTGGTATTAATGAGTTATATCACATACTT
>JBBMKA010035702.1:0-23070 GCA_037833695.1 Sechiopsis laciniata
TCAGTAGGTTAGTATTAAGTCTTTCGTACTTTAAATTGGAGTTTAGGAATAAACGCGTAACTACTACAAACACTGCGCCGGTTAATATTTACATTGAGTCGCAATGGAAGTTAGGCTTAATGCGAACGAAAGCAGAAGCAGACGTTAGTTAGGCGAAGTATGACAATTACTACTTACCGCAATTTACCCTAGAAATTGTTAGATGCGTCCCATAACTTTAATCCGAGCCTTCTTTGATTAAAATTAAAGGGGCGCTCAGCTTCAAGGAGTTCACACAATGGCTTCGCGATTTTTGAAAAATCTTTAATGAAACGCCTATAGAAACCAGCGTGGCCTAAGAAACTGCGCAATCCTTTCAGGTTCCTTGGTGGCTCTAACTTGTCTATAGCTTCAATCTTTCCTTGATCAACCTCCATTCCAGCCTTAGAAATCTTATGTCCAAGCACAATTCCTTCTTTAACCATGAAATGCCATTTTCCCCAATTCAATGCAAGATGTGTTTCTTCACAACGTTGCACATTCTTTAAATTTCCTAAGCAATTGGAAAACCTGTCTCCAAACATCGTGAAATCGTCCATAAAAACTTCCATGATATCTTCAAGCATATCAGAAAAGATTGACATCATACATCTTCGGATTGTAGCTGGAGCATTGTAGAGTCCAAAAGGCATACTTCTGAACGAGAATATCCCGTAAGGGCAGGTGAAAGTATTTTTCTCATGATCCTTGGGAACAATGGTTTCTTGATTGTAGCCCGAATATCCATCCAGAAAGCAATAATAATCCTTCCCTGCGATATGGTCCAGCATTTGGTCTATGTAAGATAATGGGAAGTGGTCCTTCTTGTTACTTTGTTCAACTTTCTATAGTCCATGTACACACGCCATCCTATCACTAACCTTGTTAGAATCAACTCATTCTTTAAATTTTGAATGACGGTGGTGCCTCCCTTCTTCAGCACACATTGAATAGAACTTACCCATTGGCTATCTGATATGGGATAAATTACCCCTGCATCTAGCCACTTTATGATTTCCTTTTTCACCACTTCCTTCATGGCGGGATTTTGACATCTTTGTTGCTCCACTGAGTTCTTGGCAACTTCCTCTAGAATGATTTTATGCATGCAAAATGTAGGACTGATGCCTGTTATATCCGCCAAAGTCCATCCAATCGCCTTCGTGTGTTGTTTGAGTAACTCTAAAAGAAGTTTCTCATGGTCTGGGGTTTGTTGCAATGAGATGACAATTGGCAAAGTCTCTTTCTCTCCCAGATAAACGTACTTTAAATGCGCAGGGAGGGATTTCAATTCAAGCGTTGGAGGTTCTTCAACTGAAGGGAACAAAGGAGAATTAACTCTAGTCGCAACATTGAGCACCTCGTAATAATACATCTCTTTTTGCACAGAATCTTCCAGCGCATCATTCTGCGGTTCTTCCTCTTTTCCCTTCGCATTTGCGTCCTTGTTCATCATTTCTTTCGTTTGATCATTTTTTATCGCCTCGTCAGCAACACTTCTATCTGGTTAACGTTGTAAACGTCCTTCGAATCAGTCTACTTCATCGAGTAAAAAATGTTGAATTGGATCTGCTGATCATTCATCCTTAGCGTGATTGTTCCTTCATACACATCCAGTACAGTTCGTCCCATTTTTAGAAAAGGTCTTTCTAAAATGATCAATACTTTCAGGTCTGTTTCCTAATCAAGAATGATGAAATTCGCTGGGAAGATGAACTTGTTGACCTGAACAAGAATGTCTTCAATTTTTCCAATAGGACGAGTAATTGACCTATCAGTAAGTTGAATTATGATAGTTGTGGGTCTTGCTTCACCAATTCCAAACTTTTTGTAGATCAATAGAGGCATAAGGTTGATGCTTGCACACAAATCACAGAGTGCTCGCCCAATATGATTGCTACCAATCTTTACTGGAATAGTGAATTGACCAGGATCGACTTCCTTCATAGGGATTTTATTTTGGACAACCGCACTACATTCTTCATTTAATGCTACTACCTTGAATTCCTCAAATTTACTTTTCTCACTCAATGCATTCTTAATGAATTTCATGTACTTCAAAATTTGTCGCAACGCGTCAACTAACAGAATGTTAACTTGGATTTGCTTCAAAATGTTCTTAAACTTTTCGAAGTGCAATTCGTTTCTCTTCTTTCTGATCCTTCAAGCATATGGCGACGGTGGTGGCTGGTAAATAGGCAATAGTTTGGCCACTTCCGCCGCATCGCTTGCTGTTATAGGACCCTCATCGGTTCTTTGTGCTGGTTACTTTCCCGCTGATGGTTCTATTGTGAACAAGGTTCCCTAATATTTCCTAATCTCCTCGTTGTCCATCAAAGGTTTTCCACTTCTCAATTCGATTGCACTTACTTGCTATTTGCCATTCCTTCTGGAACCTTTCGTATCCGATGGTAATTGTCCTAGCAGTCTATTATTTAGATCTACTGCGATCTGACCTAATTACAGTTCCAACGCCCAAAGAGTTCCTTGTTGAGCTTTAAGTAGAGTCTGATGTTCCATCATCACTGCATCATTTTTCACCATGTATTCCTTTAGTGCTGAATCTGGTTGATGAGTCTGTGGTTGGTTACTATTAAATTCAGAGTGCGGCCGCATGCACTACTGTACAATTTTGTTAGCATTGTTGCTTTGCCCACCCCAAGAGAACACCTCAAACCAATCAAATACCATTTAAAGGGAAGGGCCCCTGCTCCCCAATTTCTATTCTTTGTTATCTGTACTGAACTTATCTGTTCTAAATGCGAGAGTCATTCTTTTGATTCAGTAGAGCGATAATCCAAATTTTAGGCTCGTCAAAGGCGAATTCTTTTAAGAAATAAGAAAAGTAGGGCAATAGTTGACTCTTTAGACTTACCCCATCCCCGCTTTCATTGAAAATAGCATCAATAAAATGATCAAAAACAACCTGGTCGAGTTCACTTCTCCCTTCCTCGTATACTTACGCGTAAGCAATTCTAAGTTACACTTAGGTTAAGTTGACTTTGAATTAATTACAGAATATTATATTAGCACCGGAATCACAAACCATCAATTTACATTGTTGGTTTGTCCTCCCCAAGAAAAATTTGGATGTTGCCTCCATCTTGATCGATGTGGGATTTTCACTACAAAACTCATCCATATGATTTCCACCGCACAGTGTGCAGAAGTCAGCAGATGAGTACTCAACTACTACGACATTATGTATGTTTGCGGGTGGGTTTATTTGCATACTCTTAAAAGAGTTTGTAAGCATAGCAATTTGTGCTTGCATCGTCGCCATGGCACTAAGCTCCATTTTACCAGTCGTTTTCTCTTGAGTTCTTCCTTGACTTATCTTAGGCCCGATATTTTTAGCTATAGTTTTGATAATTGTATGAGATTCATTATAAGTTTTCTCCATGAGTCCTCTTCCTGCAGTCGCATTGAGGATTGCCTTGTCCTGGTCGGACAGACCGCTATAAAAATACTCCATTTAGAGGATATACGACATACCATGGTACGGACACTTCGCTATAAGCTCTTTCTACCGTTCCCATGCACCTCCGATGGTTTCATCATTCTCTTGTTTAAAACTAGAAATTTCATGCTTGGAATTCAAACTTCGTGAAGTAGGATAATACTTTGTTAAGAAACTTTCAGCGGTTTGATTCCAAGTATAATCTTGCAGAAGTGTATTTACCCAGTGTCTGGCCTTATCCCGTAAGGAATAAGGGAACAAAAATAGTCAAGTATCTTCTAGAGAGACACCGACTTCCTAGGATAGCTCATACTGCAAAGTCACTCGCATCACCGATAAGTTCAAATGATTTGTTCCAATCAAGGGATATCATTATGGGCGATGAAACTAATGTTTTCTTCAACATTTCAAATGCCTTAAGACAATGGTCATTGAATACGAATGGACGATTCAATTTCAAGACTCACACATTGACTAGGTGTCTATCTGTTCCAGTGGAACCAGAATAACTCAGTGTGCGAATAAACTCACACTCGCACAAGTATACACAGTCAGCAACAAGTAATAAGTAAAATTATCATTCTCCACTACGACTCTAATCTATTAAAAGTAGACTGTTTAGAATAGAAATAAAAGTAAACAAATGGGGTTAATTTGGGTTGTTTTGTGTGCGCTAAAAAGTAAATAACAAATATACTTTTGAGAAAAAAAAAAGGCGATACTAAAGTACTCATGGAATGCGTTCACAGTGCTAAACATGAATATTGCAGTGAGGAATAACTATCATACTTCACCTAACAAACTTTCGCGTCCGCGTCTGTTCGCACTGAACCCAACTTCCATTGCAATTTAGTGTAAGGTTTTTGTCTGTGCAACGTATGCAGTAGTTAAACGTTTATTCTTAAACTTCGTTTAAAAGTATAAAAGACTTTATACTATCCTACTGAACATGCAAACTAGCCTTAGATTATTTTGTTTTCCAAGTTACAACCTATTAGTGCTTGTGGATGGCCAGTCGACACTTACTATTGACATTTGAACCTAATTTAACATGTCCTGGTTATTTCCTTCCTAGATCAGTCTAACACGTGTAAGCAAAACCAATTTCCCTTAATCTTGCCTTAACGAATTTAGTTCATAATGCAATCATAAAACGCACATAACAATATGAAAAACATCATCCTGAAATCTGCATAAATCAAGTGCAAAATGAATTTTTAAATGAAAACTGTAAACAGTAGAAAGGTGTGAACTCTCTCGCGTTTCACACACTCCCTCCTCTCTTCTAAAAAATGTCTGAATCTCTCCGTATAAACTTTTTGAAAAAGGCTTCAAATCTTTCCTTATTTGTACGCAGCTACATTACCGCAACAGATTTCCTCTGATTGATTTCACAAATCTCGTTTTTGCTGAATAAGGTATGAATCCCATGATTGTCGAAGTTTGTCTCATCTGCAGTTTGGTAGCTGACATTTGCTCTATGATTCTTTCCTTATTTACTTGATTGAGGCTTTAGCGTTTAACTTGATCTGTTGCTCCCACTTTGGTTTTCCGCATTCGCTTTATTTCTACTTCTGATTACAAATCATCCATTCCACAGTACTTCACTTTGGTCTCTCCTTTCCATCGTATTTCCTTAGTGTCCACATCGCATAAGTTATTTCTACAAAAATCATTTATCAGCGCACAACCACTCTTTATCACGCATTCAGACTAAAAATAAGCAGTTTTTACATTATAATTCATATTCTTTCATTTCATTCCTTAATGAGTGAGCATTAGTCTTTTTCACCTATTATTCATTATATACACCCTCTTCACATAAGATTTTCATAAATAAAGTACAACAATGTATCTAAAGTGCTCTAAATATTTACTCTATTTTAGAGTCATCAAACCCGCAAACTTGAATCATTGCTCATCCCGAGCGATGCTATTATAGGTGAAAAAGCTGCTAATAGTAATGCACTTATTATAATTTTGTGCTTTCTTTCTTGCTAAAAAAAATTCTTTTCTTTGGATTACCACTGTCGTAATATGCCATGCACTTAAACATCCCGGTCATTTTCTTGTTAGAACTCCTCCTCCTTTGTTTTGTTTCTTCTCCTAATTGTTCCTAGTAGAATGGGCATCTCTTAGTCCCAATACTTATGACTCTAAAACAGTTCAATCAACCCCTTGATCATCCTAAGTTTGCCCAATGTCAAGGCTGCTAGTTAGGTCCATAGATCCCTCGAGGATTTCCGTTATGCTTTCCGCATTCCTACTCGGGTTGCACTCATATCCACAATTACGTAGTTTTTAGCATGGTTCACATGAGCATAAAACGTTCAATCTAAGTAATGAAATGTTTCAAGCTTGCGCTTAAGGTGGACAGCGGAGTACTTTAGGTTTCTTATGGCTGTTCGCTCTTTTGTGCCTTTTCTATTTTGCCCAGAATGTTTTGATCTTTATTTTTCAAGTTTTTTTTAACGATATTTTCTCACCTTGTTTCTCTCTTTAAGCACTCCTCGGGCTGGCCCTCACCCCCTAAATTTAAAATCTTCATTGTCTGCAATGAAGGTGAGGCTTAGTTCCCCCAAACTTTGTTTGTTCTTAGACTCAATTTCCCTGATTCAAAGCTTTCGAATTTAACCCTAAGAAAATGACCATTTTCCCAATCCGAATAGGGTCCGTCCCAAGTCACTATGTTAAAGCTACTGGCAATTAAAGTTCCTAGGCATATTAAGTCTTTTAACATATTTAGGCAGGGTTTTTATAACACAAAATTAAAAAGCAAGAGTTTTGGCATAGCATTAGTCATAATAGACTACTAAAATAGGAAACAAACAAAGAAATGACTATATTGATAATTGCATGACTACATAAATAAAACGAAGGAAATGCGCAAAAAAGACAGAGACTTCCTTTATACTTCTTTAAAGTCGGAGCTGTCAGAGTCGGTGGAAGAAACAATGTTGTGGAAGCTGGAAAATTAAGGTATGTAGATGCGCGGATCTAGTAATGTAAGTGTGTTAGATAACACACCATCTCTTTCGCGCGTACGTAATCCAAGAATGCATCCACATTCTTTGCGAGCTGCCAGATGCAGCACACCAATTTGTCTTCCGTGATACACCGTCCTTTAGGTGGGTGAGTAGACACGTGGGCATTTGTGGAAGGACCCGCTTTGCTACTGCTGTCGCAAGAGCTATTGCAAATTCTTTGTTAAGCGCTGAATGGTCCTTTCGCGCTTTTTCAGTAATCCACCCATGCATGTTAGCCTGGTTCTTTGATGCTCGATAAGGTCTCTAAATTGACGTCGAAAGAGGTCATCCGACGTCTCCATTGTTTTTCTACTTCTTCCTTGTCGTACTTCAACCATTATCACTTTCCTTTCTCTGTGCGGCCATCCTTCCCTTGCATCAACAGCGGCCACCTCAACAGGTCTAGAGGTGCCTGCGTCTGCATTTGATCCGCACTCCTAGCTTTTTTCTCGTGCTATCTCCTCCATTCTCCAGTCAAAATCTACTAGTTCTCGCTCCTCCATAAATGGTTCCAAACCTTTGAAATATCCCAAGGTGTCGGAGTTGTTGATCGTATCCATCGGTGGAGACCATTGAAGCACATAGTGACTGCTTTTTCTTCTTTGGGAGCTTCCAAAGATTCTTCTGACGTACATTTTCTTAGTAAAGAAGCAAATGAATGCGCTGATTTGTGTAATTGTTGTGCAGGGTTGCGAAACCAAAGTCAATACAACATTAGAGCTAAGCATCAAGGGCAGTTGAATATCCAAGAGATTAACGCATCACAAAGTCACCACATCTAGAGAATCCTATCACCTCGGAATCAGCGCAATCAATTAACAAGATTTTTTGTGTTAATACAAAGAACCAGCTAACGAAGATTTCCAACATTGATGAGGATATTCTAGCAATCAATTAAGATATTGCAACATTTATGAAGATTCCAGCTCATCCAAACTTACTAGCCAAGTAAATCACATCTATAAAAAGCATGCAGAAAGCCAAAATGGATGGGCTGGTTGGTTGGCCAGAAGCCAATTCGCTTGGGAAGAAGGCAACTAGACGGTGTTCGTGGGTTCCGAAGACAAGGAGTCCGCCTATCTTCAACAGCCGCACCATTTTCTTATTATTATTTCACTTATCATTAGAAGTAGTTCATAGCTCTACAACTAACATTTAGTAATGATATTTCATCATTTTCATTATCATCTGTTACTCTTATCTATGTTTCATTAGATTAGGAGCATTGGTGAGAATTCGCATGTAGAATGCATGTTAGGATTGCGGGTAGTTAGGTTTTATAATGTTGCATTTTATTCAAAGTATGCGTCGATTAGCTACCTACGCATGCTAACCACCAGTGAATTCGGAAGAGAAAACTGGTGGAAGACCCAGAAAGTTACGATTAGGTTGATGCGAGGTCTCTCACATCAATTAAGGAGTTAAGAATATTGAATGCGTTGCCCAGAGCTAAGTACGAAGAACCGCAGCGAAAGCTGGGTTTGCATAAATCAGCGAGTGCATCAGTACTTGTTAGAATAGAGAAGCATGAAATTTAACTCACCATTATCGCATGATTAGTATCTTCTGCATCTGCATTCTCACCTACGCTTATTACATTGCATTTAGAGTCTTAAAACCCCAAATCATCCATCAACATTATTTTATTTTACATATTTTGCACAACTTTTAAGTTAATAGGATTAATTCTAGATATCAATCCCTGTGGAGAACGATAAATAAATATTAATCACTTGCTACGATTTCGACCACGTATACTTGCGTGAAAACGATTCTGAAGACGATACTTAGTAATAAGTCTAAGCTTAGAATTCATACATTATATATATACAAACGCATTCGGAAACGCAGACCAAGTTTTTGGGCCCGTTTCTGGGGATTGATTAAATAGAATTAGGATTATTGATTTGAGAGTAGATCTTATTAATAAAAAGGTTGATCACTTCTATTTCATGGAAACTTAGAATTCAAGGTGCAACAACCTACAGGGAAGAAGTCCCAACATATCATCACGAGCGGCACTTAAGAAAAATGGCTTACAACCACACTGCGGACCAACATTGGAACAACAATATCTCCCCTCTACAGACACATTATTATCAGCAACCAAGTTGTGTGCAAAGAAGCCGCACTCATCGAACTTTTACCCAACGTATCAAAACTGGGAAGTTCAGCCGCATGCATATGGGATTATCAGTGCGAATTTTTTCAGGAACCATTTAGATCACATGATGAATATCAGCAGCAGGAGTACAGAAATTATAACATCATGGATTATACATGGGAATCTAGGTGTCATGAACTTGGATATCCTCTGTATCACTGCAAGCCATCTCTACAGGACATGATGCAGGCTAGTATGGCAAAAACTGATGCAATGATGCGCGAAACTCGAGCTTGGATGGAGGAACACGCCATCCATCGAATGCCTATACCTACATATGAACTTGAGAAATCTTGAGAATTTGTAGTCGAAGAAAGCACAGCCAAAGGTGAAGTTATCCGTCAAAATAACTTAATTTTGATGAAGGAAATACATGGAAAAAAGGCACAGAGTGAGATCAACTACGAGCCTGAACCCTCGTTAGAAGAAATCATCCAAGCCAATCTAGCTAGAGGGGAGGAAGCCCTCACTTCACTAAGATGCACAGAAGAAGATAAGAACTAGTGGATGCAAGATCAACAATTGGGAGAAGCATGGGAGGTGTCGACAACCCCAGCAATTCCAATAATTGATTGGGAAGCAAAAATTTCAAATAATAAATGCAGAAGTTCTAGTAGCGGTACTCGTCAGAATCCAAATGAGAAGAGCTAAAGTGAGGATGAAAATTCTCATTCATTTAGCCTCGTGAATGATAAACCTGCAGTAATAAGCGAAGAAATCATGTCTCAGCCCAATAGGGAAGAGACAGAATCAACATAACTGCAGAATAATGAAGATAGCTCGCAAAGCGATGGAGCGCTAGCAATGGTGCCCATTGCTTTTGAGCCATCACGCCCAAACACACATTATGAATTTATCAGTCGAGGAAGCGACGTACAGGCAAAACATTTGAGCTTCATCCTAAAGCTCTGCATCGTATTAAAACCAACAATAGTAAGAGGTCTATGCATTAAGGCGAATGATGGAGTAAGAAAAGAGCAAGCTATCAAAGATGGCTTCGCTCCTAAAATATATAAATGGCCCAAGAAAAAGCAACAAAGCATCGGACAAAATACGACACGGCATGCAGCATTCCTAAAATGCGAAAATCGATATTTTTAAAACTGTGTTTTCTTTTCTCATATTATTATTTTTAATGTTTGTTTATTTATAGGAATACGTTCTTTTCCTTTTTAAAGTTTTCCTTATTAGTATCATTTGCCTTTTATTACAATTAAGTAAGGAAAATGTGGAAATTAGAGCGAGATCCTTGAGGAAAAATTAAATTTTCCTTCGATGATTATTTCCTTTTCTTGCGCGGGGGATTGAAAATTTGAAAAGCTTAAAACATTATAAATACCCTAAAAAGAGAAATGAAAGCTCGTAAATTTCCATTCCTCGGTGCAAGAACCCGAGCAACCTCTCAATCCTAATTATTCTCTAACTAACCTATGGTCAATTAGTTTTGCTTGATTAGCCAAATATTGCTACAGAAACTGATACCACTGATCAATCTTCTAGTATGAAAATCAGACAACCGAGTATAGCTCTTGATAGAGCTAGAAGAACTGGATTTTGAGCTCCAGTCAGATATGATTTTGAGGATATGGTTGCTTATGCACTGCAGGTCGTTGAAAAGGTGGACACTTATGAACCATCTAACTATAAAGAAGTTGTTTCATGTAGTGAGTTAGATAAGTGGCTTACTGCAATGGGTGATGAAATGGAGTCTCCAGATAAGAATCAGACTTGGGAGTTAGTCAAACGACTAAAGGAAAGGAAGATTGTGACTTGCAAATGGGTCTATAAGAAAAAGGACGGAATCTCGCCTATAGAGGGGTTCAAGTATAAAGCTCGTGTAGTTGCAAGAGAGTTCACTTAGGGAGAAGGTGATGACTTTAATGAGATATTCTCACCAGTAGTCAGACACACATCTATCAGGGCTATGGTGGCACATCAAAATTTAGAACTTCAGCAACTAGATGTAAAGACAGCTTTTCTGCATGGAGAGTTAGATAAAGAGATTTATATGACCCAACTAGATGGGTTCCAATGTCCTGGAAAAGAGGACTATGTATGCAAGCTGAAGAAGTTCTTATATGGACTAAAGCAATATCTGAGGCCGTGGTATAAGAGGTTTGACAGTTATATGATTGAGTTAGGCTACAACAGAAGTCTGTATGATTTTTGTGTGTATCATGACAAGTGTAAAGATGGCTCGATGGTTTATCTTATTCTGTATGAGGATAATATGCTCATAGTTACAAAGTTGAAATCTGATATTCAAAGGTTGAAAGATCTGCCGAGTGTTGAGTTTGAGATGAAAGATATAGGTGCTGCTCAGAAAATCTTAGGTATGGAGATTTATAAGGAAAAAGAAAAGAAGGAGCTCTTCTTGTCACATCAGAAGATTTTACCAAGATTTGGCATGTTGACAATGAAGCCTATAGATACCCCCAAGTGCTGCTAATATTTGGTAATCTTAAGAATTTACACCCCAATCTAAAGCTGAGAAGGAATACATGTCTCGTGTTCCTTATGCTAGTGTAGTTGGTAGCTTAATGTATGTTATGGTTTGCACTAGACCTTACCTCACTCATGATGTTAGTGTTGTCAGTTGGTATATGGGCCAACCTAGAAAAGAACATTGGTAGGCTGTGAAGAGGATTTTTCGTTATCTTAGAGGTACATCTGATGTTGGCCTTGTTTATGGGAATGAGACAATGTGTTCAGTGACTAGTTATTCTGACTCTGACTTTGCTGGGGATGTTAACAGTATAAGATCAATGACTGCTTATGTTTTTACTCTAGGTGGTTCTGTTGCAGCCTACATTCACTTTGTCTATAGCTGAATCAGAGTATATGGCTTTGACAGGAGCTTCTAAAGAGGGAATATGGTTTATAGGACTAGTCAGTGATCTTAGTCTTCATCATGATCAAGCAGTAGTGTACTGCAATAGTTTGAGTGTTATATGCCTTGTCAAGGGTTAGGTTCACCATCAAATAACTAAGCATATAGATGTGAGATATCATTTTCTAAGAAGTGAGAAAAGGATAAAAGTTCTAAAAGTGGGCACTACTTATAATCCTGCTGATATGTTCATCAAGGCAGTGTCGCATGACAAGTTTCAACATTGTTTGGACTTGTTGAACATTTATAGTTGTTGAAGTCCCTAAAGGACCATCTGAGGCAGAGAAAAGCATATGAGTTTGTCGTATGATAGAGTCATTGTTTGGTATTATTATAGAAAAATGTAATGCAAAAAAGGTGAAAATAAAGAATAAAAGGTGAAAAAGGCTAATGTGTATGCATTAGAGGAATCATTGGAGAAATATGCATTATAACGCTAAAACGCTGAAATTGTACTTTAAATGCGTATTTTGGGAATGACTTATGCTAATCAGCAGTTTTATAGGAATTGCAATGCGGAGCGAGAGTTGGATCAAGCGATGCGAAATGACAAGGATCAATGCAAAGTAGAACTCGATCAGACCATGCGATCAGCAAAAAACCATGCGGAGCTAAATCATGCGACAATAGCAGTTCAGAAAATACGCCAAGTCATACACAAGCAAATAAGGAAAGAATCCAGTGAAGATCAATTGTTGACTAACCAGACAGTTATGAGATAAATTGCAGAAATCACGAGATTTATATCTAAAATCACACGACGAGATTGGCAACTATCAATCAGTATGATTCTATTGCGCTAATTTGGTTGTCGACCCAAACCAAGAAGATTCGAGAAGACCTAGAAGGAGATTATAAGAAGGAACCATTACAACCAATTCAAAAGGGAGCGTAACGAGAGAGTTCACCACCACTCTGTTTTATTTTGTTGGCATTTTACAAACTCATTATTGCACTTAAGTAATACTGTTTTTCAGCATATCATCTTCCATGTTATTTGTGTTTCTTTTTTGTGCTATGAACTAATTTCTTTAAGGCTAAGTTAGGGAAAAATGGAATAGCTTGCATATGTGTTAGATAGATCTAGCATGGAAATAACTAGAGCCTGTTAACTAGGTTTTTAACTTAATAGTAGGTGTGGACTGGTCACCCACACGTACTAATAGATTGCAAATCGGAAGAGGAAATGACTTAAGACTAGTTTGCATGTTTAGTAGGTTAGTATTAAGTCTTTTGTACTTTAAATCAGAGTTAAGAAATAAACAGGTAACTACTGCGATTACATTGAGTTGCAACGGAAATTGGATTCAATGAGAGCGAATGCGGAAGCAGACGCTTGTTAGGACAAGTATGATGTGAACGCATTCCATGAGTACCATAGCCGTGCCTTATTTTCTCAAATCGCATATTTGCAGCACGTTTTTATTTCCTTTACTTCATGCAACCAAAAACCAATCCCACCCAAACTCATTCGTTACTTTCATTTCTTTTATTTTCTAAACATCATCATTGATAAATCACAGTCCCTGTGGAGATCGATAATTTACTTATTACTTACTACAAACCGTGTATACTTGCGCGAATGTGAGTTGAAAATCACACGAAGCAACCTAGTGTTTCGCATATACCAAGTCATTGTACACCTGGTATACATCTGTTTTGGTATTCATTTGAATCTGTTATACATCTAAATCTAGAATACATCTGAGTCTGATATGCATTTGGCATACTGTAAAGCCTCCAATAATTCATACATACCAACGCAGGGGTAAAAGGGTAAATTTATGGGGGAATTAATATGCTTTTCTGTCAGGCATTAGTGGGACATATTTGTAGGGCTAGAGTGGAGCATATTTGTGCGAGGTTGGAAGGGCTCTATGGAGGAGGCTTGTTTTTTGGTAGACTTAGGTCTGGGGAGAGAATCACAACTTCTTTTTAAGCTTGTTAGGTTAATTTCTTTGTTTTGCTTATTGTTCTTGGATATTGCTATCAAATTGTCAATATAACTCCCTTGGTGGATAGAGTACGCACCAAGGCTGATTTGCTCTATTTTAGGATTATTTAGGTCTCTATTTCGATCTATTTGTAGGTTAAGAAGATCGAGATCCTAACAATTTGGTTCAGAGCACAAAATCCTGGGGAGAACGCAAAGGATGGCTCAGCTGCAGATAGAGGAAAGGATGGAAGCGTAAGAACGAAAGCATAGTGACGTGCAAAATCGTCGCTCAAATAAAGAAGTCGATTGAATGACTTATGGCTGTGGTAACGGATGCAGTTGCGAGTCAAGGGGGAACGACAACCGACGTCACCGTTATGACGAATTGGAAATAGAAGGTATTTTTTTCTAGGCAGAGGAGACCAAAAAGCCAAAAACGAAAGGAGAGAGTTCACAGGCGAAAAAAAAAGCAGTGGGCACCGATCGAAGTAAGCGAAAGTAAGCGGAGAGAGTTCACAGGCGAGCTAAAAACAAGTAAATTCAAAAATGCGGAAGGAAGGGGGGCAAAATTAACGATGGCGGGCCGTGCCAGCCACCGAATGTGACGGGCTGTGCCTGCCACCAAATATTACTTTTATTTACTTTCGATGGCGGGTCGGACCCGCCACCAAAAGTCCCGTGTTTTCATTTTTCCAGTTCGTCTCTCTTATTTCCTCATTTCCTCCTCCAGAAACCCTCTTCGACAAAAAACCCCTTCTCTCGCGTCGCCGCTAGTTCTTCTACAAATCCTCTCCGCCGCTGCCATTAATTCGGATTTTCATTTCTTCCTCTCCGCCGCCGCCAGTTTTGGACATTTCTCCAACTTTAGGCATTATTTATTCACAAATTTGGTAATTTCTTAGTCCTTAGATTTTTAGGCTCTTTTTAACTAATTTCTTCCAAAATTTATGTTGTTTCCATATATAACTCTTGGTTCAAATTTGTGCATTTATATTTTTGGTAATTTGTGCATTTATATTTTTTGTAATTTGTGCATTTATTTCATTTGGGCATTTCAAAGTTTGCTTGTATTATTATAGCTTAGATTGGTGATTAATTCTGGCATTTATTAATCAAAATTGTTCTAGCTTGGTATCATTGAACCAATTTTGATTCAAGGGTTGGATTCATTCGATAAGTTGATTTTCATGTGTGACACCTACTTTGATGGTTGAAATAATTGTATTGTTTTAGAATTAATTGAGTTAATTTAAGTTGAGTTAGATATGTGACTCGACTGTACTTTGTTTTAAAAAATTTATAGGTTAAGTCGTGGACGTTTAAAGATCGATGTCACCAGAATACGGTTTAGGAGTTGAGATATTTATAAGCAATGCAATACGACATTCGAAAGGGTCAAATGTCTTGTCCATGTTTGAAATGTGTGAACGCCAAGTACCAAAATGTGGCGTTCACGCATTTCAAACATGAACAAGACATTTGACCCGGATGACCCAATAGGGACGTTTGAGGCTGCACAAAATTATTTTAACGACAAATCTCCTATCTTTGAGAAAGCATTAGAGGATGCCTAGAAACCATTATACCCTAATTGTAAAGGTTTTACCAAGATATTAGCACAGATTAAATTTTATATTTTGAAAGCAAAGTATGGATGGAGCGATAAAAGGTTCTCAGAGCTATTAGAATTATTGAGTGTTTTATTGCCTAGTCCTAATGAAATTCTGATATTCATCTATTATGCTAAAAAGATTTTAAGTACCTTAGGAATGAAGTATGAAAAGATTCATGCATGCATCAATGATTGTTGTTTGTTTCAAAAAGAATTTGTTGATGCAGAACTGTGTCCTACATATGGAACATTGAGATGGAAGGTTAAGAAGAATATGAAAGAAAAAGTGAAAAGTATTCTAGCAAAAGTCATGGGGTATTTCTCTCCTATTCCAAGATTTGAACGAATGTTTCGAAATAAAGAAACTTCGAGATTATTGATATGGCATGCGATGGACTGCCAGGTCGATAAGTATATACGACATCCAGCCGACACACTCTCATGGAAACAAATAGACGAAAGGCAGCCTGATTTTAGTTTAGAAAAGAAGAACCTTCGTCTAACCCTATCAACAGATGGAGTCAATCGACACGGTGACCAAAGTACTAGCTATAGTTGTTGGCTAGTAAAGTTGGTGACTTACAATCTACCTTCATGGTTGTGCATGAAGCGTAAATTTTTTATGTTAAATGCATTAATCTCTAGACTCAAACAACCTGAAAATGACATAGATGTCTATTTAGCTCCGTTAGTCGATGATTTGAAAATGTTATGGGACACGGGCATTGAATGTTTTGATTCACACAAGAACGCTTCACCCTAAAAGCTATTTTATTGTGGACCATTAATGATTTTCCAACATATGGTAACTTATGTGGGTGTCCCACAAAAGGTTATAAAGCATGTCTGATTTGTGGAGAGAAAATATCATCAATTTTTTTACCTAGAGGAGGCAAGAATGTGTTTCCCAGACATCAAAAATATCTACAATTCGAGCACACATTTAGAAGACAAAAAAAGTATTTAATGGGGACAAGAATATGGAGTCGCTCCTGAACCGCTAAGTGGTGAAGAGATTCTTGTAGAGTTAAATAGTCTTCAATTTACATATGGCAAGGGACTACATCGTACAAAATCATATTCATATTGGAAAAAGAAATCGATCTTTTTCGAATTTGAGTATTGGAAACATTTTCACGTCCGACATTGTTTAGATGTCGTGCACATTGAGAAGAACGTGTGTTCGAATATTATCAAAACCCTACTTGATATTCCTGGCAAAACAAAAGATGGAATAAAAACTCGTGAAGATTTGGCTAGCCCCAATTAAAAAAGGGAGAAAAAAAACATTCTTGCCTCCAGCATGTTACACACTATCAAGAAAGGAGAAAGTCTCATTGTATACTGTATTTTGAATTTTGTTATATACGGGTAAAATGTTGTTATATATAACAACTGAAATTTTTTGGAATCTTATTATTGCCCTGCTGCCCAAATGTCTAGTGCATATCTATGCATATGTATTTATAGAAATTAGAAGTTAGGATTCCACGCATGAGTTAGTGGTGATTAAATTTTTTGTTAAAAGTTAAAAATTTGGACGATTAGAAAAGTGTAGATATTGTTTAATGATTTGGTGGTAGGTTTAATATCATTTGCAGACAATCAAATTTTTTTTTATAAAGTGATAAGGTCTTTTAATGGCGGGCACAATATATTCCTTTTTTTTTAAATGATAATGTATTTTAATGGCGGACACCAACAAGTGGGTCATTTTAAAACAACTACTCGAGACTACTTTCGAGAGAATTTTTTTTTAAATATATATTGGAAGCATCCCGCCACTTATTTTACAATATAGCGCGCCATTAAAAAGCATTGGTGGCAGGTCGTGCCCACCACCTATTACGCAAAAGCGCACGCCATTAAAAAGTAGCCTGCCACCTATTATGCAGAGGCACGCGCCATTAAAAATTATTGGTGGCGGGCATGTGCGCGCGTGTTTTGATGGCAGGCACGCCATAAATTTGATACAATGTCATTTAAATTGGTAGCAGGCTGATGTTTGCCATTGTTTTTAAATAATAGGGGGCCGCACCCACCATTTATTCTTGAAATTCTACTAGTGATTGAAGTTCAAGAGAAGCGTTCTCAAGAAATGGGAGGTTACAAAGTCTTATTAAACTTTGTTTTTTATATGAATATGTCGTATCATAAACCTTGTATGTTCATTTAACTTTTCAATAAAGAAGTTCAACTTCATTTTCAAAAAGAAAATACAAATAGAATAGAGAAATATACATACAAGCCATTCAAACTTGCAAAATCTTTCCAAGATATCATAATCAAAACCCTAATTAAAAAGATATTCATCTTCATTATCTACATAGACGATATTGTCCACAACTTGAAAGACAAAGAAGAAATTAAGTAGTCAAAGTGCTTCCTAGTAAAAGAATTTGACTTAAGGAACTGGAAAATTTTAGTTGCTTGTAGAAACTAGCATACTAGGCAGTGGGGCTTTGCTACATTTGTCTACACCAAATACAAGATAAGGTGGTCTGTAGGAAGGCTATTGCGCAAAAACACTATGCTTGTTTTGCTGTAACTTAATTTAGTATGTGTACTGGAAGAAGCCACAGAATGGATGGACTCGGACCAATTACCAAATGACACACAGATCTAGGAAGGAATATTTCTACTATTGAATACACAGACCCATACGCTTGCCCAACGACAATCCAGCTAAGTAAATATTAATCGTGATTGAAAGCAACATTGGATGTGTTTAGACCTCCCCTTTTCCCTTTCCCTCTGTACCAGTTCCATTGGAGAACCCTCAACATACGAGTTTCTCCTTCTAAATGTCTTAGCCACTACATAAAATAATCATTCAAATGTCAAATGTGCAAACCTTCCCTATTAGAACCAAAAGTTAAATACTCAACTTTAGGAGGTATTTGTTTGACATATTTAGCTAGGATTTAGGTTAAAGAGTTATATTGAAGAGTTAAAAATTGAGAGTTGTGCCAAAAACTTGTTTGAATGTAATTTTTGTGTAGAGAAGTTAGAATCAAAATCTTGTTTCGATGTAGATTTAAAATGAATAGTAATTTTTAGTAAATAAAAAAGAAATGATTAAAAATGAGTTATTTTGATTGATTTGAAAAGAATGATTAAAAATGAGTAGTTAGAAATAAATAAATAATTAAAAATGAATAGTTAAAAATTAGAATTATTTTTAAAAGTAAAAATGAGGAGGAGTTAGTAAAAACTCGTTTGGATGTAAGTTTTTTAGGAAGAGTTAATAAATCTTAAACTAAATCCTACCTAAATATGTCAAACAAACAGGCACTTACAGTACTAGTTTGTATTTACACTGCAACAGTTCCATTAATACCACTCAAAATGTTCGTGCAAGATTTTTCATTGATAACCCTGCAGTCTTCCAAGACCTAGTTCTCAAGATTTGTATGCATATTTCTAATAAAAACAGAAACAGGAGCAACTCTTTTTGTTTGTTAATTCTGCTTTTTACCTTGACCTTTCCACAAAGTACACAATGGATAGCAAATATGGCCAAAGAAAATCTTGAAGATGTAAAAGATGATAGGTTTCAAGCCATCCGTCTAATAAGATTAGTCAAAATGCACATAATCCAACTTGCACAAATATAAAAACAAATACAAACAAAAAAAAAAACCTAACAAGTAGGTATGGATGTAAAGAAATACTTATGATTAATTTCTCATCTCATTAATCACAGCTTTTAACAATATGAGAAAATAAATTGGATTATAAAATATAAAGTTAACTCACTAATCCAAATAAATATTTGGGGTTTTAACCTATATTGATAGAAAACGTCACACCCTAAATAAGTGACCATCAATCACTATCGTCCTCATGATTACTGGACCATTTATAGATAATACATTAGATTCTCTAATTTGAGTCCTTCATGATCATTGATTAATCAGGAAAAACATAAGAAGCCTACATTAAGATGCGATGAATTGTAACGACCTTCACTGAATGGGCTGATTTTAAGAGACTCCAAACACTGATTGTTCTAGTTTTGGTGTATTAAAAGTATTCCAAACCTGACGGCAAACTAAACAATCAAGTACCTAGACATAAAAAAAATAGTATTTAAAAAATACAAAAGCAACAAATCACATTGAAAAATAATGTGATTATCTTAAAATAAAGTCAATATTTTTTCAATATATTTGTGAAATATAGAGTATAATTGACATTTAAAACCTTAGGATGTGTTTGAATGAGGTTTTGATCCAAAGTAGTTTGAGGAATTATTTTGAGAAGATATTTTGAATAGTTAAAAATTGAAAGTTGTAGTCAAAAACTCTACTTTTTTAAGAGATGATTGGCTTTTAGAGTTATGAGAGGAGAGGAGATGAAGTCGAAGAAAACACGAAGTGGAATGATTTGAAAAGATGAAGTATTTGTTAAGAAATTAGTATTTTGGAGAAATGATAGTAGAAAAACTTCTTAGAAATTTGTGTTATGAAAATGAGATGTTGGAAAAACCTTTTGGAGAGAAGATTTTTATATTATATTAAGTTCTTACTGTAATGAGATCTAATTTAAAGTTTGATAAAATTAAATAGATTTGATAAAATGTGGAGAGGAGATGAGGGAGGAGTTAATATACAAAGAAAACAAACGAGCTGTTGGCTCCTCTCCCAACCTCTAACACAATTAAAGTCAAAACCTTGTTTTGATGTAAATTTAAAATAAGTAATTATTTTGAATAGTAAAAAAAGAATGATTAGAAATTAGTAGCTAATAATGAATTATTTTTAATAATTAAAAATGAGTGATTAAAAATAAGTTGTTAGAAATGAAGTTATTTTTATAGTAAAATAATGAATTGTTTTGAATAGTTACAAAAACTCGTTTGAATATATTTTTTAAAAGAGAGTTAGTAAATCTTCAACCTAAATCCTCCTAAAATATGGCACTTAAAAAAGTTCACCGATTCTGAATGATTTAAATAACATATTCATTGTTAGAACAAATACAAAACAAAAACAAATATCAACCCAAGTGAGCTATAGGCTTAGCAGACTTCAGTTTGATTGAACTTAAATCATGTTGCTAATTGCCTTAAAACCTAGGTTGACATAGAATTTAAGGGCAAGCTGCCACAAGTTCACCAAAAACTCAAACTCTAAGAACTCATAACAAGATATAATGAACGGGGAGGACCATGGTTTATATTGTCAACTTAGTAACCAAGAAGTTACATTTTGGAATCCCCACCCCAAAGATTACACACCAAATGTTGTTGAATTAAAAAAAAAAATTATTGTTAGCTTCAATCAGGAATGATGCAGAACACGGCTGATACAATCTTTGAAATTGGTGAATCAAGAACATTTGGGACTTGATCAGTAGCTGATGCAGACAGATACAACATCTTATTGAGCAGGGCCAAAAGCAATACTCTTTTTGCAAGGCAATAGACACCTAGGACCCATGAATTCTTCCCTCTCAAAATCATTAACCCGTATTGATGAGTAAAATACAGTATAGTAGATCAACTATACTACACCGAAAAACCACGAGGCTCAAGAGATTTCACCCTTCACACCTATGGAGTGATTCACCATTGCTTTTACCTCCCATCATATGACCGACGCTGATAGATGACTAACACAGAGGATGCTAAGGCCAAAAGAATATGGAAATAAGAAAAAAAAATCAAGAAAAAGAAATAATAGAAGGAAATGAAACCATAGTTCAAATTAAAGAACAGCGGTCTAAGCATAAAAGCTCATCATTCTTTCATCAATAGCAAACTGAGGAGAAAATTATTCCAATTCCCTGTCAATAAGACAAGAATTTCATTTAACTCTTCAGCCACTATTGAAGTATTCTTGAGAAATTATTTTAAGAATGTTTTGAGAAATCAGAAAGATAAAAAGAAAATACCACGTTAATTTTGTGGCCTCCTCTCAGCATGTCATTACTTTGTACCTATGATTAACCACAAGACATGCATACTACATGTCCCTGTTATATAAATTTAAACAATGTAATGACTTTTATTCAATCATTAATTATTCAATGAAAGTAATTTTTCGATCAAATTCAACGATTTCCACAGCTATAGGGCAGAGAGTACACATACACTACAATCCCATCTGTGCTTGGAATGGAAAAGTCATGTGTAATTCTGGCACCACATCACCCTTAAAGAACAAAATAGGGAAAGGTAGCACATAAGGAATATCTATACAATTAAATCAACTTTAAAATGAAGTTTATGGCTCACTTAAAGAGTTGGAGAAGATGGGAAAAAGAAAGAAGCATCCTACAATAAGGAAGTCAGTGAACAATGAATCAAGATGAGCAAATCCAATATCTGGTTACAAGTAGGCTTCTCAAAATAAAAAATCCCTTCAAAAAGAAACTACCGATCAAATTGAGGAAGCGCTGTCATCCACAGGGTAGCTAATTCCATGTATAGGTTATAGACATCAACAAATTGAGATAGCGTTCACTAAGCGGACCAAATGCGTCTTCCAAAGGATTCCAAACCTCGGATAGAGAAGAGAAAACCCTAATATAACAGAGGAAAAACCATGATTTTCAAATGGGTTACTGGTTCGATATTCCAATAGACCATAAATAAAAAAAGAAAACCCCCAAAATAGATAGAAGAAAGAAAACAGGATCCTGATGAAACACGGCTTCTCACGGCGTTTTACACATCCTTCGTATCGGTAATTCATGTCCAATCGCTCAATCCGAATCCTGACAACCTCTAAGAATACGCACAGCATCCTCTTAATCGCGTCAAATGAACCCTAAAATCCAAGAACAACTAAACAAAACGTTCTAGAAATCTAATTCCAACAAAATAACAATCGACGAATCGTAAAGCGAACACAAATACATCAAACACATCAAGAATTGAAAAGCCGTAAAAACTCACAACGATATGGAATCAATTGTAATAGAGCTCGAGGCCCATGCCGTCATGGATCTCGTAATCCTTGAGGGTGATGTGATCCTTGTAGATGTTGTACCACTTCTGGATCCTGATCTTCTCGGCTCTGGTTCCGGTCTGCGCCGCCACGAGCTTCTTCAAGTCGCCGATCGTGTCGTCCTCGTTGCACTTCACCCGGACCTTCTTCCCCAGACGATCGTTGAGCACTACCTCGATCATCCTCGCTCCTCTCTGAAAATCGAAAATTTCGAAACCCTAGCGAATTGAGAGAGAAGTTTGTGGATGTGAAGAAATTTTAAGGATTCAATGCTGTTTATATAGGAAACAAATGAAGGGTTGCGTGTTCAACACGTATCCTGAAAACGCGTTTGTGTAACTAACATTGGCTACGCGGTCTCTCTCGCGAAGATGCTCGTTTTCTTCCTTTGCTTTTGGCATAATCAAGCGTGGGGCTGAGTCGGCTCTCCAATTTTGAATAACTTTTTTTTTTTTTTTAATTTTAATTCCATACCTTGTATAAAAGGAATTTTTACGAATAAAAAAAATGGAAAAAATCTATGAGGGGATGATTTTACAAATAAAATTGAATATTATTAAATAAGATGTTTGATGTGATGTTTGATAATAAGTTGATGAAGAATTTGGAGGAGCTAAGAGGAATTGAGAGAAGTTGTGATGTACTAAAAACAAATATGGAGTTGACAATTCTTTTTCTCCTCTCCTCTCTTCTCCTCCCTCATCCTCTAAATCCAATTACCTCATAAATATGTTTGATGGGATGTGAGGAGAAGTTGGAGAAAAATTGAGAGAGGTTGTTATGTACAAAAAAACAAACATTGGATCAAAACCACAGTGGATAATGGATCTTGCGTGCGTTCTGACAAAATTGGATGAACCAAGAATGTTTGAAGGGTTGGTAAAACAGGACATGAAACCAGGCTTGAACATAATCGAAATATGAATAAGACTGAGGTATGAAGGCTTTTGAAAAAGCCCGTTCGGTGTGGGTCGCAAGATTCCACATCGTTGGATTAATGACTTTGAG
>JBBMKA010035713.1:0-11625 GCA_037833695.1 Sechiopsis laciniata
GAGAAAAATAGATTTCTGTTGTATGTGCAATAAAAGAGCAAGCTTAGACTAATATAGTTGTTCTTGTTTTTTTTTATAGGAAACGATACTTTCATTGATGAATGAAAAGTACAAAAAGAGTTACAAAAACCACTCCAATGTGTAATGAGAGTGGAAAGACTATAATCTTTGAAAGGTACAATATTTTGAGCCCAAGTCATAGCAAGGAAGATAACCGAATCCCATAGTTTGTTAGTGTGAGGTCTTCCATTGTCAAAAATAATGTCATTTCTAGCTTTCCAAGTCAACCACCAAAAAGCGCTAATGAGGAGAAGCCATAAAGTCTTCTTTTCGCCATGAAAAGGATTTCCGCAAATAGTTTGGTAGACAATATCCTGTATGTTTCCCGGTCTAACCATCTGCCAGTTGAAGGCCAAGAGTAAGCGATCCCAAATGACAGACAAATAGGGGCAGCAACTAAAGAGGTGAAGATGGCATTCTGCTTCTTTATAACAAAAATGGCAACAATCTAGAGATAAGGCCATATTAGGACAACGGCGTTGCAATTTGTCGTGAGTGTTTGAGATTTACCTGTGATATTTCTCCTTCGATGTCTCCAGTGCCTGGCCTAGGGATGGCATGGTTATCCGTGTTTCAAAAAAATTTGCCGTGAGTGTTGATGACAGCAAGACTAAGCTCCCATAGGAAGAATTTAACTTTTTTAGGTTGACAACCCCCCCCCCCCCCCAAAGAATCGGGTAAAGATCGTTGCAGCTATTAGCGGGAGACTTTGATAACTCTTTCAAGAGGGATTTTGTTGAAAACAACCCTGACTTTTCCAACTTCCAGATCCATACATCTCTTCTTTCCTCCACCCTTTTGGCGTCAAGAACAGCCGACAAAGAGGCCCATTCTTCAATCTCATCATTTTTCAAGTTTCTCCTAAGATTAACACACCAAGATTCTTCATCCCTCCATAAATCAGCAACAAGCCCGTCTTTCAAACGTGATAATTCAAATAACTTTGGATAGGAAAGTTCCAATGCCAGATTACCGATCCAAGTATCTTTCCAAAAACTTGTGGATTCCCCATTGCCCAACTTGGTAACAATATTTTTGTAGATCAAATGCTTCCATTTGTCAATACCTTTCCAAGGCCCATTTGTAGTGGATATTCCTCTCTTTCCAGATTTTTTAATATGGCAGCATACCCCATACTTTTTTTGTGGATAAGAAACAATTTCATTGATATATGAAATTAAGAGCCATATAATACTATTTTGTTCAGTGGATAGAACCACCCGATCAAGAGGAACACCAAGTTTTGCGTCAATAATGAGGAACACCAAGTTTTGCGTCAATAATACACCTCCACAGCGCTTGTTTTTCCACCAAATATCTCCAAGACCATTTCGCAGCCTACCCCATACTTGGCATTAATGCAAAGCTTCCATAGAGCATCACTCTCCTCATAATATCTCCAGTGCCATTTCGCAAGCAAGGACAAATTTTTTTATGCACGTCGATGATCCCAAGTATATAGAGTACCGCATGTGTTTTATTTTACTCAAAGAACACATGAGTTAACCAAGTAGAGGTAGAAATGATAGGTTAACTTTAACATTTGTGGGTGCTTGAACCAAATTACATGCTCCTCAACCAACATCCTTATGACCTTGTAGTATTTGGCAATGGAAAACTTGTAATATCTGTAATGTCCTGGAAGAGAAATCACTATTCACTAGTAGTTTAACCGATGATTTTGTTTCAAATATCAATGTATTTACCCGATATGAGGAAATCAAGTTAGAAGCTACCAGAAGCACAAAAAATTCAAGAACCCTGCTCTCTCCCAGCAACAATCAATTTTTATTTTTCAGTCAACCAATTTGCTAACCACTATTTTCTATTGTGCATTTAATGTTTCACCTACGAAACCTATTTTTTCTGTTTCTATACTATATTAACTTCAAGATCGTGTTTGTTCAATTCTTACAAAAATCTTGAGATTGAATGAAGGCGTCAAAGAATGATATTAATATAATTGAACAATTGGGCATAATTTAGACTTAATAGCCAGGTTCAATCCGCATTGCAATCATTAACGTCAGTAAAGGAGTGATAAAGCACCAAAAATGAAGGGTAACGAAAGATATGTTCAACTTACCACATAAAAGGCACCCATTGAGACGAGTAAGAAAAGAGCAATTATAGATGTAGCAAAAGGTAAAACCAGCAGCCTTTTACGAATTTGAGACTTGAGGGAAGGCTTTTCAACTGGCTCCTTTTCCTTCTTTCTATTCTTTTTTGATGGTCGTTCCTTAACTGCATTTTCAATTTTATCTGGCTTCGCCACATCATGTTTTGCTACAACGCCATCAGAGACAGTTTCTCCCACCTTTGCCAGACCCAAGAACCAATTTTAGTATCATTTCAATTGTCTGGTAAGAAGAAGAAAAAAGGACAAAACAAAAACATAACCAACGTCATGGGAATAAAATTTACTTACATTTTCTGTATCCAACGCTTCTCCAGGCATTTGGAACTTGACAGACCGAGTAAAAACTTCAAAGGCTTGTGAAAGTGCAATTCCAGACAAGATGCATGCTGCTGGGGCAAGTACGAGCATAAGACGCACCTGTAGTATCATCCAAATAAAAATGTGTTGAAGGATAGATGATGTGCACTTTAGCTTAAATTTATATTTTGGAAACTAGAAAATGATTCTCACCATAACTCCAGAGAAATACACTGCTGTAACAATGTAGAGGACGACAAATGTGCTAGCATCAGATAATGGCGAAAAGCATGCCTGTCAAAGGTAAGAACCTTGGTAACATTTCTGATGATTAAACATTTTAAAAAGAACAAGTAATCTCAAAAATACATACAATAATACCGGCTGGAACAAAGAATGCCAAAACGTTGATGTCCATAAAGTAAGAAGGCCAAGTAGGTGGTTGATGCTCACTAACGCTGGCAATTATAGGTATGTACTTGCTTGCATAAGTTCTGTTCGGTTGCACCAAAATAAAATAAATGTGAAGGGTGTTTCAGGAAACAGAGATAGAAAATAAAATATTACACATTTATTTAGGCCATAAGAAACACTTTCCCAAGCCAATGATATCATGATAACTATGCCTGAAATGTTAAAAGTTGCTTCCAAAAAGGAAGAGAGAAAAACAAAAAGAATAATTTGAAATGTTTAGATGTTAAAGTGGAAGAACTGCACAACTCGTGTTTTACATCCTAATAACTCAAGGCTAGAAAAAGACCAGAAAACAAATGAAGTTATGTGGGGACAACTATGTTGTTAGATAGGATAGCAGCCAAGAGATACAGTATACCAATTTGCATCATTTTTTGGGGATCAAATCTTAGCTGCATCCCTATCACCCGTGAAATGGTCCATTCAACTACAGATAAATTCATGAATAAGTTCAAAATAAAAACAACATGATTCTGTGAGCTGATTTCTTACGGATCTAGAAGACTCAAACTACGCCCACTCCATCCCATGGTTGGGCTGGAAGCAACTAGAGCTATAAGAACCGCAATGACTGCACAGCAAACTGCCCTGAAAAAATAAATAATGAAGGATGAAGGTCAATTGCATATTACTCCTACAACACCATCAGCAGTGTGGTTTGGTTAGTTTTTTTTTTTTTTTTTTTTTTTGGGGGGGGGGGGGGGGGAAAAAAAACCTCCCACCCCCCCCAAAAAGCTTACAGCCCAACCGATACTACAAGAGTAACGGCTACTTTAAACATTTTCTCCGAGAGAATTCCTTTGATATAATAAACAAGAGCCACCACATGGATAATGATGAAAACCTGATAAAACACCAGGAACGGGAAGGAAATCAATCATCAACAAAACAATTTTTAAGAGACTAAACTACTACTGACATGATTACACGTTTTATAAAAGATTGAGACAATAAACTTCAAAACTAATAGCCATAAATCTTTTTGTTGATATCTAGAATACTTATAGTTTAAAGGTACTAAAAATTAATGTCCTTCGGTAATAACTAAAGAAAAATAACGATTGAATCCTTTAGTCATAACAACTAAACTAAGCTAAAGGAAGAATAAAAATCAAATTTGAGCACTAGCAAGACAATGTGCCAAAAATAACTAGAGATTATTAATGAAAGTATCAGCAACAATACTAACCAAAAATGACGCAAAATGTTCTGATGTCATCACTGCATTAAATCCAACAACCGGCACCAGTGCAGCCAATAATGTCCCCAAGATGACCTGAATAGTGAAATCCATAAGTTCAAGATGACCTAATCAATCTCGAACAAAAGTTCAACTTTTACACCAAGGTATTATGTCTTTGCACTGTTAGATTTTATTCAATCTCTTCAAATCTGAAAATTTCATCAGGAAAGCACTCCAAGTTAAGCCAGTCGGCACTTACAAGAGGAGCATATGCAATATACAATCGAGGAGAATAGCGCCCGGTTACAATGCACAAGAGAGCATGCATCGGAATAAGATTAATAATGAATGTGTAACCTCCCCAGGAGCAAACCTGAAGAGAGAAGGACATTAAGAAATAAGTAAAGAAGAAGAAGTCAGAAAAGAAAAACATGAAACAAGAAAGAATATAAATAAGCATGCAGTTATAAAATAATGAAGCACAAATTAAGGTATCACTATCAACAGAACCAAAATACAAGTCTTACCATGTAGAAATATGCAATGGCATTTAAAGTGGAATAAAAAAGGGATCCAGTGTTCAATGTCTGCATTTCAAATGTAACCAATTCAGTGTATGATAATGAAAAATTTACATTCCACTCATACAAAAAAAAAAAAAAAAAAAAATCTGACCTTTATATAAAGATAAAAAGTGATAATCAGAGCAAATATAGCTACAGCTTCATTGTCATAGCTGCCAGCCACAGACCGCGATATATATGATGGAACCTGTAAAAAAAACAGATGCAGCAACTGAACTATGAATTTTCAGATCTATACATGGGAAAGTATCAAACAAGCACACAATTCTTAGCAGACAAACATGATCTAGACATGCATTCTGGTCCAGCAGCCTCCATGCAAAATAGAGTTCGGGGATTTCGCAGAAAATTTACATGAGGACTTGGTTCATTAAAAACATCATAGTCATTAAACAGAACGATAGACATTGAACAAGGATCAATCTTGTGAATGAAAACAACAGTCACCTATTTTTCATGGGAGTATTGTTTATTATTAGCAAAGAGGAGTAAGTAACCATTTCAACAAGAAACACTCCACTCACAACACTCGGCATACTTGTGAATAAGGTCGCTATAATAAGCTGATTGGATGTGGCAAATAAATCATATGAATAAAATATTAAATGACTATAATTATAGAGAATAAGAGAAATGTCAAATGGTTGGTGCTTGATGTTATATCGATAAAAGACGATTAAGAAGAGGCTTGTAAGTGAAGACTCATAGTTTTATGAATATCAGTGATGTGTAAATACCGTGGCCAAAAGAGCTGCAGCTGTCAGTCCAGCACCAACACCTTTAACTTCCTGAAAAATAGCACTTGGGGTTCATTTTGACTAACCAGATAGAACGGCATCAGTCCAAGAAAAAAATATGGCATGTTGCATGAATCCGAACCTTTGTTAACAAGTAAGTTGCCCATGAGGCAAAAGCAGAGAATATGGGTGCAGTGAATACACAAACAGTCTCCACAGATAAAGGAATGTTCAAGCCATTTAATACCCTAGCATAAAGCAATGTAGATAACATTAGTTAGTATAGGACACTAATAGCAAGAATTCTCAATTTCTTCCACCTTGTTAAGAAGAGACATCTCAAAAATGCTCGTTCTCCTTAACTGATAGACAGATGAAATGATGAGAAGGAATGGTATTTCTGATCAATTAACATAAGTTGTCAAACACACACCGCCATAATGTGCCTGCCGTTAACGTGAGACCGGGATAAACGGTTCCACCAATTACTCGCCCTAGAGGATACCTAAAGAACATTAATACACAAAACCACTTTATAGCTGTTAGGTAGAAGAAACAAACGTCCAAAGCGTGAAGATTTGGCTCTGAGAAAATGCTTTCCAACAAAGTAAAAATTACCAGGTCCGATCATCAAACCAGTTCCAAAATTCGTAAATTCCCTTCTTCGAAAGATACTGAAAAGAAAAACATAGAAATTAGCATGCGAGATTACCGAGCAAAGCTTAACATACTATGCCGGTAACCCCTAGCCTCATGCATTGTAAGGAATTCCATATAAGCAATAAAAATGAACAAGTCTCCGTGAGAAAACAAACCTGAGTAACTCTGTAATTAAAATAAGGATCAAATTCGTGAATAACACTCTCATACTTTATCACCTGCAAATCATTGCCTCAACAATGTTACTGCGTGTTCAAAAGATCAAACAAAAGAAACAGATTCTGAACTCCTCTATGAACTAAATAATTATCCACGATTCGTAATAAACCAGAGACAGATGCAGCATTTGAGCAATAATTTAGCCGTCGTTCCGGATCAATAATTAAGAGAAATGCCAGATCGAGAAGCGAGGAGAAAAAAGAGATCGGAAAACTTACAGAGAAGATCCGAATTGAGAATGCGAGGACGCCGATCAAGATGAGAATGAAGATGGATAGAACATTTCCAAATGCGTCCCTTAGCGTAGATCCTTTGGCGGGAACTGAAGCCGCCATTGACGGCCGGGTAGAGGTTTGAGAGTGACTGTCAAAGGAGAGACCGGGAGACGAGAATAGGTCGCAACTCAACTGGAAGAGAACCGGAGAGATAAATAGACGACTTTGCAAACATGTATGTATTTCTTAACTACCAAGTCCAACTATGGGCGACGATTTTTCTATTTTTAAATTTTTAAGAGAAATTAATTTTTTGGTTGGGTTAGATAAATTTGTTACATCAATAAATTTTTTGGGTTGGGGAATCATTCCATTCTATGTATTATAATAATTCAATCCTATTCGATCTTATAATTTTGATTAGATTGGGTTCTCGATTTATAATTCAATTCTTTTAGGTATCTTCACTCTTCTACGGTTTTAGAGCTCTCTTCATTCCCTTTGATGGTTACAAATATGTCAGTATGTATTAAGTCTATTGATTTAACCTTCAAAATTCAACTTGTATAGTGTTGAAATTTATTAGTTTGTCATTTACGTTGGATTCTTTCATTCCCATTGGTAACAAGGTCGGCGTACATGGTATTAGTGACCCATTTAAATTATTCTTTATTGTTAACTCTCCTAGTTCGAGTCAATATCGGTTCGAATTGTGGACTGAAATCAAAGTAGCTATAAGTTTCTATTTGTTTTCATCATTATTTTTCATTTGTGAGGAACGGTTTTGTATGACTTATTTTTATGATTAATCAATGGTTACTATTTCAAACAAATTTAAAAAATTAATGATAGGCCATAAATATGTAACAAAAAATGAAATTTATGTTAGGTAGCTACTTTTATTATGTTCATAGTATTTATAACAAATTTTTATTATTTTTTTATTCTCACTTTGCTCCTTTTCTTTTTTAAAAAATACATATTTTTATGGGTTTTGGAACTTCAATTTGTACTTATTTTTGTCAAGCAATGCATTAAAGGAAATAGGAGAGGACGAAACTAACCCAACAAGAGTCACATCAAAATAGGACTCCAAATCAAAAGTTATGACTTGTCGAACAATCGCGCGAAAATGTTGTTCATTAATAAAAAAATCAAGAAGTGAGTGAAAGTATCATTGGAGTCGGCTGATTGACGACTATCATCAAACTCATTGAATCTACCATCAAATTAATTAAAATTTATTAGCTAACAAATGATGGAAGATTATTAACTATGGATTGAAGTTATCCACTTAAAACTTATTGAAGTACATTTTAGTCATTTTACATAAACCACAACTTTTTTTTTTTTTGCTATATACGATATTACATTTTTTGTTTTTTTGTATTTTGCTATACATGTAAAATACCATTAAAAAAATGAATACAAAATACATTCTTATTTATCTTATTGGTGTATGTTTCTACTTTGAATGAAAAACACACATTTATTATTAATATGATAAGGAAATATCTTATTAATTAATCTAGTATTCTTACTGAAAGGGTTAGTGAGACATTGCTTTTATTGTTTGATGGTATTATAATTCAACGCCGCGATCAAAAGTTCGATCTTAGAAATCGGTATTTCGCTCTCATTTAGTTGAGAGTCGTAGAAGAGTAGTCTTATATTCTTATTTCGGGTTTAGTTATCCAAATAAAATTATAACTAAACTCAGTCCTCACAATTTGGATCGAGTAGTTTGAATTGTTCAATTGGTTTAAGGTCACTATTTTTTTAGACCAATTCGGGTGCAACTGTGGCTGCACCAAAAAACAAATTGCCCTTGATATGGCTCATTTGAAGCCACATATCTCAGTTTTTTTTTTTTTTTTTTTTAATATTTCCTTCTTCCTGACATCACCTCAGGGGTGCAGCCGTGGCCCTATTTTTTAAACAACCCTACTTCACTCCCCAAAATCACGAAAATACTATTTAGCCCCAAACAAAATAATAAATTAAAATAAAAACCAAAAAAAAAAAAATCATTTTTCAACAGCGTAACCCAGGTCACGTGACCCGTGTATTTTGAAATAAGAGGTAACACGTGCCAATCCGATTTGAACCTGAGAGAGGAGGAGCCCCACAAACGCTCAACAGCCAGAAAGAAAAACCCCTCTTCTTCTCCTTCTTCCCTCTTGCACCGAATCGAAGCCCCGCCCATGGAAGCCATTCTTACAGACTCTGTCAATCAGAGTCTTCGCCATCTCCTTTACCGGAATGCCATTTTCATGTGCGAAAGACTCTGCTCCGACTTCCCATCTGAGGTTCTGCATTTCTTCCTTTTCTTCTCTTTAAACTCACTAATTCCCTTTCCTGTTTACCTTTTCCACTGCTTTGAATCACTCAAAATCTAGAATACTTGGAATTAGGTGGTTGATTTCGGAAATCCCGCCGGAGTCGGTTTTTCCGTGTACCCATTTTTGTTTTTTCGTTTATTGTGTGTGTTGACTGAAGGGGCTTTGTTTAATTGGGATTTTTTTTTTTTTTTTTTGAAGATCAATTTTTATAGCATTTGAATTGTAGCTTCCATGGAGTAAATCATTACACTTGTGGTTGAATTTCGTTGGAAAAGAATGAGAGATTGAAAGTATTGTCTAAAAGAGGTTTCTCGGACAGTTTAAATCTCGAGATGAGCTGTCCCTGGGGTGGCGCGGTGGTTGAAGATTTGGGGTTTGAAGGTGTGCTCCTCAAGGTTCCAGTTTTGAATCCACCTGTGACATTAATTTGTTGACACCTCCCGTGTCTCTATTCTTTCGATGACTCCCAGTGCCTGACCTAGAGATGGGTGTGGTTAGCCCGAGTATAGGGGAGTGAAGCTACAATATTCGATTTTTTTTAAAAAAGGCTTGGGCTTTAAAGGTGTACTACCTCAAGGTCCTAGCTTCTTGAGTCACTCGTTAATTTGTAGACACCTCTTCTGTGCCTCCATTCCTTTGATGTCTCCTAGTGTCTGCCCAGGGACAGACTTGGAGCCCACGAGAAAAAAAAATTAATATTTGCTTTCTCTCTCTATATGTCTCCTTTGATTTGATTTTGGAATCACCCGTTGGTTACTTCTTTATTTCTTCTTATTCTTATTCATTGTTACCATCGCGATTAATTTTTCTTTACATTTGCACATGATGCGTATTAGCTAAATCAAATGTAGTTTTAGCCTTCTGTGCGCTGATTGATGTGGTTACTGAATTGAAATAAATACTTTTTGTTAGCTTTTGTCTCATTTTTTCCTTTTATTTTCACAGACAAATATGCAGTTGCTAGCTGGTTGTTTTCTGCAGAACAATCAAGCTTATGCTGCATACCATATATTGAAAGGTAAGTTGGATTCTCTCAGTTCAGTCCGACCATTTTTATTAAGATTTCTATAACTGAAATTATTACATTCCTTTCAAGCTTTAGCGATTTTTCTCTTGAACTTATATCATTAGCTTTGTTGGAGTCTTTCTCATTCATGATTTTTCCCCCTTTTTATCTCCATACTGATATGAAGGAACACAAATGGCTCAATCCCGCTACTTGTTTGCAATATCGTGCTTTCAGATGGATCTTCTTCATGAGGCAGAGGCTGCATTACTTCCACCTCACGAGCCTCGTGCTGAGGTATCGAAGAATGAACATTCACTGTAACTTTTGGTTGCTTACCTTCTTTTTCTTTTTAAAGAGTAACACTTTTAAATGTTGTTATGGTCTTTTGTAAAATGAATTGTGTGGGATCGGGTTGCCATCTGGTTTGGTTTTCATTTCCACTACCCCTCGCCCCCAGAAAATGAAGTCTGTAGTTTTCACGTGGTGCCTAGCTCCATTATCTTGTGTGTAATCTGGGAGATGATATATCTATTGTATGTATTTTCTTTTTTGCAGGTTCCAAATGGTGCAGCAGGTCATTACCTCCTCGGACTCATTTGCAGGTTGCTATTATATTATAATCTCTGTTCTATTGTCATTTAGGACGTATTTACATACACAAGAAGAGATATCATTATTATTTTGTGGAGGAACTACTTTGTTAGCTGGACAGATAATCACCATTTTTCCTACAAGATTCTGGTTCAATTTCCCTCTGTAACTTATTTGGTTGGATTTTCTTGTTATAGGTACACTGACAGAAGGAGAATTGCTATTAAACATTTTCAGGAGGCACTGTCTCTAGATCCTTTGATGTGGTGCGCTTACGAGGAGCTCTGTATATTAGGTATGTCCAAGTACTGATCGAGATCGCCATTGATCCATGTGAAATATAACATGTGCATGAAGTTGTTGGATTAAATCTTCTCTCAAACTAAATTGATTTGCCTCAAGTTTGAATACATCAGAAGTTTAGTTGACTTTCATGATGTTGCAGTTGCATTTAGTATTTTTATATGAGGTGTATAGTTCTTATTATGCCATTTCTTTTCAATCACTCATGACATTTTATCTCTCCATTGAAATTTATTTTCCCTTTGGGGAAACAAATATTTGAGGTAACTCGGGTGGGGATAAATTGATTATTTTGCTGCCAACTGTCTTAGGTGCTGCTGAAGATGCATCTTCAGTTTTTGGTGAAGCGGCCGTTCTTTTCATACAGAAGCAGTATCTACATCATAGATCCGAAAACTTGCATACATTAAATGATGATCTGAACCCCACTTCTGCCAGGAATAATAATTCCGATGACGTACGGACAAGGCAGTCAAAACACACACACAGCAATAATTTAAGAGATATTCCTACAAGTTATCATGGGGGGGCAGTTAACTTGGGAGGAGCTGCAAGTCAAATTGTAAATGGTGGTTCAAATATATCATTTTATAACACCCCTTCGCCTGTAGCTACACAGGTATGCAAGAGTGATTATAGCTCGTGTTGCTTAAGATATTATTATAGTTTGTGCTATGGATGTTGGTGGTGATTGTTTGGCTATGTTAACCATGGTTGTTAAAAACGTACGATACACGATTTGAAATGGAACGGAATCAAAATGGATTTTGAATCGTATATTACAAAGAATTGTACAATTCAAGACTTAGAA
>JBBMKA010035713.1:11725-23065 GCA_037833695.1 Sechiopsis laciniata
ACGATTTGAAATGGAACGGAATCAAAATGGATTTTGAATCGTATATTACAAAGAATTGTACAATTCAAGACTTAGAATCAAATGATTCGGTCACGATTCCAATTTGCATATCAAGAAAACATAAAAAAATGGACTACCGTATTGAGTTGTTGATGCCAGAGAATGAAACTCCGTGAAAAAACCATCGGATAAGAGGTAGGGTTGAAGAAGGAAGAGGAAAAAAAATGATTCTGAAACTGAGGTGAAATATAATAGAGAAGGACATAATAAATTTTAAAAAAATATTATTTTTTATTTAATGTCGGGCCGTTCAAACTTTATCATTTATTAGTTGGAAGGTGAAAGGACTCATCTTGGGTTTTGGGAATTTGAAAAGCAATAAAATAAAAATAAATACTCTCAATTTTTAAGATTTCTTGAAAATATGAAGGTCAAGTAGGTAAAGATTCAAAATTGAAGGGAAATAAGTAAGCTTTCTAAAGTGAACTGAGTTGGATTTTTTTTCCTCCTTATTTATTATATTTCTTTGACTTAATTTCTTGATTATATACATAAATAATTTTATTTAAATATTAATTTAAAAGAAATAAAAAACTTACGATACACGGTTCACTAAAATTTGATTTCGATACACGTTATGTTTCACGAGTTGACAACTTTGATTTGAACAATGCATTATCGAAGGGCTCAGCAAGGTGGCATATTTTTGTTTCCCGTTTTCTGTCCCTCCTACGTCCTCTTAACAGATAATTAAGTGTAGTTTTGGTAATTTTGTATTTTGTGCTTTCATATTTCATCCAATTTTATGTTTTTTACCTTGCATTTTTATCATTTCAAATGTATTTCTCTGCCTTCTGCCTTTGCCCTAGTAGTATTGATTCATAGTCTGACCCAGACAATCACGAATATAAAAAAAAGTATTGTTTCATAGTCACCTATTATTCAATATCCATGCTCATCTCACTTACATCAAGTTATGTGCTAATTCCTCATTGTTTAGAATTTGCAGTTATCTGCCATTGCTCCTCCACCTTTGTGCAGAAATACACAGCAGAATGGATCTAGTCTGAACTCACTTGGTGCCGATAGTGGTTCAAGGTCAACTGTAAACTCTATCATACAAGCCCCTCGAAGAAAATTTGTCGATGAAGGGAAATTACGTAAGGTAAAATGTTATAGAAAACAGCAGAATGTACGATGTATCTCTCATTCTCTACTTTACATATATTGACCTGAAATCATATCCAAGGGTTCTTTTTCTGTTTCAGATTTCAGGAAGGTTATTTTCTGATTCTGGCCCTCGAAGAAGTAGTAGACTTGCGGGAGAAGCAGGAGCCAACACAAATGTAAATGCTGCAGGAGCTGCTAATAATGGAACTACGAACTCCTCCAAATATCTTGGTGGTTCCAAGTTAAATTCTATTACATTTCGTTCTATGGCAGTTCGTAAAGGACAGTCCTTCGCAAATGAAAATATTGATGAAGGTAACAAATCTTTTGCCAACTTCCATCTGCTGTATTTGTATGTACAATCATTTATTATCAGATCGTCATGTAAACCAACCTATTGGATAGTAATTCGAATATTGAAATATTTCATGATTATTGTTGTAGGAGATGTATTGTAAACAATGCTCACATGGGTAATGATATCTGGCTGTGAATTTTACCTTTGGATTTATTTGATGAAAGTATTTCAACAAATTTAAATGCTATAAGGTTACAGTTTGCACATGTAATCATACTTTATTTTGATTTAGCTATTCTTTGGCTATTAATTTTGCATTTTGGTTTTGGGATAGAGAATGATGACTGCTTGTGGGGCACTCAACTTAGAATTGCGTAATCCAGTGTCATGTAGACATATCCTTGAACTGTTATGTTAGGGCCAATTCTTCCATTTAAACTAATTTTTAGCAATTCATATTGATTACTCACAGATTTATATAATCATGCTCCTTTTAATGTTTTTTAAGTTTTATAATATTTTAGATAAATCAAATACAATGGTCATGGATATGGTGCACTGCAGATGAAGAAGATTTAAATTTTTTTTGAACAGTTTGACTTTTGATTGATATGGCTGCTTTACAAATAGTGGTCTCTTAGAGAGAATGAAAATAACATTAACATATCTACATACTTATGTGCTCCAAATCTTGGGCATTGGTTTTATTCATGTATCCAGTAGATAATTATCGTGACATCTACTGAAATATTTGTTAAGAACACATGGTTTGACAATTAACGATGTGTCCTCCACCCTTACGAAAAGAGTGATGTGCATGTTCTACCTATTAATTTTAAAGTGCACTAAAGTTGCATTTTCAAATGGAATTGTCTATAAGAATCAATGACTTTCGTAAGGATTCTCATGTCACGGTATGCTCATGCTGATGTGTCTTTTATCCATCAACAATATATACATATCAATGATTGTGAAGGGCTATTACGGTACAATGTATGGTCCTTGGCTATCATATGTGTTGGTTTATATAATTAAATTTATTACAATCCATCAGCTTAGGCTTTAGGATTGATTGGTGAGAGCAGGAGGTCACGTGTTCGAATTCCTGCCAAGTCGTTTCCTCCCCAATTAAAATTAAATTCCACTTGTAGGGCATTTCTCAAATTTTAAAGCCCACAAGTGAGGAGGAGTGTTGGTTGATATAATTAAATTTACCCCAATCCATCAGCTTAGGCTTTTGGATTGATTGGTGATTTACATAATTCAACAATATGAAGTAATTATCATAACATTCATTAATTATCGTTGATATACAGATGGGCTTCTTATTGATCTAGAATTGTTGTTTTAGGTATTCAAAACGAGGCTTTCGATGATTCTCGTACCAATGCCTCGTTTTCATCACCTTTTATTGATTATAGAATTCTTGAGCAAGGAGTGCCCAAATCAGTTGGAGCCGGAGGAAGTCTCGCAAATGATGCTAAAATAGTTAATGGCGCATCAGAAATATTAGGCCTCTTGAGAATATTGGGGGAAGGATATCGACTTTCATGCCTGTTCAGATGCCAGGTTCAATGCTAATGTTTGATGACATAGCTCACACATTATTCACTAAAAAGATAGTTGATGAGATTTTTGGACTAAATGATTAAGTATGCAGTCAACTGTAATGATTATCTTAAGAAAGCTTCTTGATTGTACAGGATGCCCTGGATGTCTATCTAAAACTTCCTTATAAGCATTACAATACAGGCTGGGTTCTTTCGCAGGTATGCAACTTTCATGATCTCTGTACAAAGTCATCTCTGCCTACCAAATCAAAGTAAACATTATTATATCGCTCTTTCTGTGTTTTTACTTACTCTTACTGCTAATATTGAGGACCGGAAACGACTTCACAAGTATTTGAACACAACACCTTCTACTTTGATAGCATGTTGAATCATGTTAAATTATCAATGAACCCAAAATCTTAAGCTTATAGGTTGGATTTATTTAATTATATCAACCAACAATTGCATAACCTTGTTATTTCTAATAGTTTAATTGATTGAGTTGTGAGTTCTGGCCAATGCTGCTATACCCTCACTGATTAATTTGGCATGTCTGAGATGCAGGTTGGAAAAGTATATTTTGAACTGGTAGATTATTTAGAAGCTGATCGAGCTTTCAGTCTTGCCCGCAATGCTTCACCTCACAGTTTAGAAGGAATGGATGTGTATTCAACAGTTCTTTTTGTGAGTTCTTTTTATTGGTATTTTGAACTAATTGTCTTTAAAAACCTGGGTTAGGACTTAAGAGGGCGTTACTGGAAAATTTGTGAGAATTGTTTAGAAACCTTTTGAGTTGCTGCTCTATTTTTTGAGTTCGAGGTTACAGGGTCATTGCCACTAGAGCACTGCTCCCTGCTCTATTTAAACCACGCAAACTGGAGAGTTTTTGTTTGCTATTTGCTTTTAGCACCACAATATTCCCCCCCGTTGCATAACGTTGGCGCTTTTCCTTTACTAATTTTTTCTTAATCTTGTTGCAGCATTTGAAGGAAGACATGAAACTGAGCTACCTGGCTCAGGAATTGATAACAACTGACCGCTTAGCTCCTCAATCTTGGTAGATATGCCAATTTCTGTCATACATTCCCAACATTTCATCCTCGATTTTTCTAGCTTCTTGGTTATTACTTATCAGACCCCATTTGTCTAATTTTATATTCCCCTTGGCCACCCCGGGCGAGGTTGTAACTGCCTAATTTTTTCAACTGCGTCCATTTTATCTTCCAAGTTCCAAGTAGGTACGTAGAGTTTGATCTTTCCTATGTTGAAATGCAGGTGTGCCATGGGAAATTGCTATAGCTTGCAGAAGGACCACGAAACTGCGTTAAAAAATTTCCAACGTGCTGTTCAACTAAATCCACGATTTGCCTACGCTCACACCCTTTGTGGACATGAGTATGCACATTGTCCTTTTGTGTCATTTAATGGAATTGAAAGTGAATTTTTTTTACTATTGCGTTTGGTGACCATCTTATTCCAGTTACTTATTGTTATTGCCAAATCATAATCTCAACTCAGATATGTGGCCCTGGAAGATTTTGAGAATGGAATCAAGAGCTACCAAAGTGCACTACGGGTAGATTCTAGACATTATAACTCCTGGTATGGACTTGGGATGATATATCTTCGACAAGAGAAGCTCGAGTTCTCCGAGCATCATTTCCGAATGGCTTTCCAGATAAATCCCCGTTCTTCAGTCGTAATGTCATATCTTGGTACATCTTTGCATGCGTTACAGGTTAGTCCATTTCTCGTATCCAGGAGTATTACACTATGGTTGCTTCATGACAGATGATTATTTCAATAATCCTGTTCAACTTTGTTTTAGAGGAGTGAGGATGCTATGATGATGATGGAGAAGGCCATCCTTGCAGATAAGAAAAACCCACTTCCCATGTATCAGAAAGCTAACATACTTGTAAGCCTTGAACGTTTTGATGAAGCTTTACAAGTTCTAGAGGAACTAAAAGAGTACGCTCCTCGAGAAAGCAGTGTGTACGCTTTGATGGGTAAGATCTACAAAAGACGGTTCATGCACAACAAAGCAATGCTTCATTTTGGTCTTGCCTTGGATTTGAAACCATCTGCCGCAGATGTAGCTACCATTAAGGTGATCTTCTTGCATACCCATCTTGTTCACCACCTACCTAGAAATTATTTTTCTACCGTTGCGTTGCATTAATATTCAAATGTTGTAGTCCACAAAGAGTGACACGGTGATCGTAAGATTGAGCTTTGAAGGTGTACTCCCTTCAAGGTCTCAGGTTCAAGACTCACCTATGATATTAATTTATTGACACCTTTCGTGTCTCTATTCCTTCGATATTTCTTGATGCGTGGCCTTGGGGCAGACAGTATTATTCTGAGTATAGTGGAGCGAAGCTCCGATTTCCCAATTTCAAAAAAAAAAAGAAGCAAATGTTGTAGGAATAGTCGAGGTGCACGTAAGCTAGTCTGGACATTCACGATATCAAATAAAAGTTTTTAAATTGAATTGACATTTTACACACTAGCTAGAGTATCACGTTCCAATTCTGATACCTCTATTACTTAATAGGCTGCCATCGAGAAGTTGCATGTACCTGATGAAATCGAAGACAACTTATGAGAATTCTCATCCAAATGGGAAAAAGAAACAGGAGAGAATACGGTGTTAACTTAATTGGCACGAAATTTGCTCGGCACCCGGAAGCAAGTTAGCTCTAAAAGCATCAGCAGGATGCTGGAGTGTTCGACCGAGTTGGCCGATCAATCTAGCACAGGCAAAACCTCAATATTGTAGGTGAGTTCACATACTAACAGAGGTAAACTATGAGAGCAAAAGGTACAAAAAGATGTCTCATTACTTGTACAAATGGCTGTAATCGTGTCACAACAAATTAGTAATGTTTGTAACATTAGCATGGCAAATATTTGATTGGTATAATATTCTTCAGAAAATTCTCACACAATCTTATTTATTGGCTAACTGATGTTTGTAACATTAAACGGCCAATATTGAATTCAACCCAGAGATAATTATACAAAATTTATGAAACATGTTTGCAAATTAATTAATAGTTTAAGTTTAAACTATAGTTAGCTTGAAACTGCGAGCCATCATGATCTAGTGGTGAAGTGACTTTGAAAAACAAGAGGTGATGGTTGAGCTTGAATTCATTGTGATCACATATTTATTAGGTTAAGATGGTTGTCGCTTAAATTATGAGAATAATTGAAATACACCTAAATTCAAATATTATGAATTTAGAAAGAACTAACTACAACTATTTTATAATTTATAAATGTATTATTAATGTCAAAAAGAGCAGAAACTCAACCTACGCCCATTTTTAAATGTGTTACTAAATAAATATTCCCAACATTGAAAATAGGATTATAATCCTTTTATGAATTGTTATAGGTATCCATTTATCATTCACTTTAGTCACCCACCTATGATGACCCTCCACTAATAGTAAATATGTATTAACTTACTTTGTAGACACTCTAAATAAGCGTTGTATTTTCATTTGTAAATACACCACTTTAATAAGAATTCTCTCATTTTCTTTTCTTAATCTTGTTTTTCACTTGTTCATTTTTTATACTTTGCTTTTAATATTATTATGAACTTACAGATTTATTTTATATATTTTCAATTATATATTTTTAAAGTCAGTTTTATATTTTTAGAGCACTAACAAAACACGTTCACATTTAAATTCAATTTTAAGCGTAATAGATCTATTAGATTTTAAAATTTTGAATATATGATGGATTTATTAAATACAATTGAAAGTTTGGAGACGTGTGATATATTTTTAAAGTTTTTTTATATTTTTATTATAAATCTACCAAATTTAAGATGCGATGATACTTAAATGCTCCATTTGTTCTATTGTATGGAGCTTGCTTGGAAATGGTGATGGGAGTCATACTTGCCTTTATAAGGTTATTTGGAAAGATATTTTACCTGACAAAAAATCAAGATTTTGCTATGAGAATTGAGTATAGGAGGGGCTAATACAGCTGATGAAGAATGTCAATCACATTTGTTCGTCTATTCATGGCATTTGGTTCTTTATTGTGGTTGACTTGGGTTGAGAGGAACAATGAGTTTTTTAAGGTGCTGAAAAGTAACATATCCTCGAATTAAAGCTTTCAAGATAAGTTCACGTTATCAAGCTATATATATATAGATAAGTTCACCTTATCAAGTTATATATATATATATATATATATAACTTGATAAGGTGAACTTATCTATATATATATAGCTTGATAACGTGAACTTATCTTGAAATCTCTTTTATAAGGTCATTTAGGTTCTAAGATCTTTCCCTTATTTCATAATTTTAATAAAATGTTTGTGTTAAAGAAAAATGTAAAATTCCATTCTCACTAGATCACATTTATGTGAGTTAATTTATGTACTTTAGAGTTCCAAATTGAAACTTCAAGTTCAAACACATTTTTTTAGTTCAAACCTTTATTATATAACTAAATTTATAATTTATATAATACAACAAAAATCATACATAAATTCTCGAAAATTACTAGATTGTCTTCGTTTTGTTAACAAAAAAAATGCAAAACAAAAATTTAAATGATAGACATAGCCATGGTCAGTTCCTTTCATCTAGACACCGCCCCTAGCAACTCCTGACAAAACATGGTTAGATTATGATTAAAGATTTCATTTTCTGTGGGAAGAATCCTTTTAGCTAGCAACGGAACCAATGAATAAAAAATTTAGGCTAAAATGGAGAAGGAAAATGTATTCCCCCCATTTTTTCCTATTTTCGTGCCGTTTACATTTTCTTTTTAATTATTTTTAAAAAAAAATTAACTTTTTTCACCTTTAATTTTTAGATTAAAAAAATTGTTGGTAAAATTGTATATTCAAATAAGTATTTTTTTTTTCAATAATTAACTATATAGTTGAAATTTAATAGATATTTTTTTATGAAAATTTAATTATTTAAAACTATTATCTAAAAAAATTATTTATTAAAAAACAAAAAAAAAAAACAAAAAAAAAAAAACAACGTGATTGGCCGAGATGAGACAAATAAACCATGGTACAGCCTAGCCCCGCCTCATGGATCTTTGGTTATAATTGGGTAACGTACGAATGGTTTATCTTATCACAAAAGTAAATGGTAATTAGTATATATTTTTTATTAAGAGTTTTTACTACCACATTTTATTATTTTCAGAGATTACGATAATAAAAAGTACATACAAGAGCATCTTTGTCAATCTTCACTTTTTTTATTAAGTATATGCAGTAGGAATTACCGAGACCAAACACACAAAAGATGTTAAAGCTACTTGTTATTTATGTAAGAACATATGCCGGAAGCCTCTCACTTTACTCTGTAGAGAGCGTCAAGGAGGCTATTTGCAATGGTGCAACCAGTTACAAAAATAAAAGAAAATGTATTAGTAATTGAGTTAATTTCCTTATCCAATGATCAGAAGGTTGTCGATAAAATGGGTAAATTGAACCATGTTTATTGAAAAACATGAAACAAAACTGCCCCAAGGTAGGAAAAGAAAATTGTTTATTATTGCATCTAATCTGCAAAACTCATCCACCAAATTGCAACATGAGATTGATGACGACCAAATTCAAAATGCTCCAAAACTACAATTTTCCCGCATATATTAATAAGCACAAATCACTCAAACCCCTACTCCGAACAATTTGCTGGTTGTATCGTCGAACTATCGCTCGAGAAGCAAGTAAGCTGGTCCTTCTTTGGTTAGGGGCGGCTGGCCTAGGGTTCCCCTTGATTGGTAATGGCATAACGAGAGGGGTAGGGATCTCTTTACATTTTTGTTCAATTTTTAAAAATATAAATAAATTGTAGATAATGAAAATCATACGTTAGAGTAGTAGTTATAAGCTTAAATTTTAAAAACAAAAAACTAAGGTTACGTTTGATAATTATTTTGTTTTTTGTTTTTTGTTTTTTATTTTTGACTTTTAATTTTTGGCTTTTGTTCTAAAACATAAAAATCAATAACTATTTTTTGTTTTTTAAAAATTTAAAACTAAAAATACGTTTGATAACGGTTTTTTATTTTTTATTTTAAAAATAAATTTTATTATTTTTAATATTTAATAAAATTAAAATAAAATATTTTTAGAATATTATTAATCTATAAATCTCAAAATTGCCGATTCAAACTCTATTTGTAGTATGTTTTGTTACTTTTCTAGCATTTTTTCAGAACAAAATAATAATAATAACTCCTTTTTTTTTAGTTTTTAGAATTTCTTTAATATTTTTAAAAAAAATTTAAAATTAAAAAAAAAAAACAAAAATTAATTATCAAACAAACATGTTTTTAAAAAGTTAAAAACAAACAAAAAGAAAATAAAAAATGAAATAATTATCAAACTATAAATAGATTAAATTATTATCTTTATGATATATTTTTTTATTCTTTCTTATTAGTATTATATTTTATACTCATTCACTTAATATCAAAACTTAGAAAATATGTATTAAATATATTTTATAATTGTATTTATTTCTTATTTACATAATATTTTTAGTTTTAAATAAATTGAAAACTTTCTCATATATTTCATGGTTTTCAATTAACATTATTTTAACAATCAATTTTGTTTTGTTAAGGGTTACAAAATTGTCAAGGTGTGCAATGATGTTGGCACTTGGATGACAGGTGTCAAATTTCCTACATTAATTTTTAGATTAAAAATGTTGTTGATAAAATTATATATTAAAATGAGTATTCTTCTTTAATAATTAACTTGAAATATAATTGATATTTTTTATGAAAAATTAATTATTTAAAATAATTATCCAAAAAATATTATTTATATAAAATGAAAAAGAAATTGATTGTAAAATTTTTCCGAGTTTCGTCCGATCCTTGCAAAAGTAATTTTTTAAGTTTTTTTCTAGTTCAGTTCAGACTCTCTGTGAATATCTCTCTTTTAAATAATAGTATCATTTTTTTTTTTATTAAATTTTGGAATATACAAATATTGTCAAATAAAACAACAATAATTAGTTTTGAAAAAAGTAAATTATTTGTAGGTGAATGTTGTTTAAAAAATAAATAATAAATTTTCCAATCCTTCATTTTCTTAGTCGTCCTCAAATCTATGGAACAAAAATAATTTTAAAGTCTAAAAATTCCCTAACCTTCTTTCATTTGAGATATTAGCTGACAACAAGCTCAATATTTTACTCGTATGTTTCACAAAATCTTGTGACAAAATCTTTAAACCTAGATATGTTAGAAAGCGAGATACATAAATTTTTTTTGTGTTTCTTTTAGGTTTTATTGGTAATGAAGTATATTACATTTTATCCATTGAAGTTTTTTTGTTCTATCTCTATGGCCTATACATCCAAATTCTTGTTAATTTTTGTGTAAATAATTAAGATTATTATTCTTTTCAAAAAAAATATATATCATTCATTTATGTTTGTTTGATCCAAATGTAAATGTCGAAGACTTTTGATTGGGTTAGCATCCGAACATGACTCTTATTTTGAATGGTCATTTTCGATTAGAGGTTGTGCAATGGTGGTCGTCATCAAATGACAGATGCCCAATTTTTAATGTTGTACCTTCCATTTTTAGATTAAAAAAATTGTTGGTAAAATGATATATTCAAATGAGTATTTTGGAAAACTTTCTCACGAGAATCCCGACGTGATCAAGTAAAAAAAATGATGATTTTTGTGGAGACAAAGATTAGATTTGATAGCAAAGTCGGGGACATGAAAGTCATTTCCCAGTCCAACCCCACATGTCAACATTTCTAGTTATAATTGGGTTGAGTTTATCGAATTAAAATAGTTTATCTTATAAAAAAGAGTGACTCATAATTAATAAATATTTTTTTATTAAGATGTCTTAGGTTTAAATTCTCTAATGTTAGAAGATTATTTATATATTAACAAAAAAAAAAAATTTATCTTCGAAAAGATTAAACATATTTAAATTCTTAGAATAATCGATTAGAAAACCCAAAAATATATTTAAATTAAGTAGATAAATAAGTCTAAAACATTTTTGTTAGTTAATAATATGTGAAAAGGTTCACATTTATTATCTATAGATCATAATCACATATTTTATGTCATTTAAATTAATTTATGTAATGAATATTTTAATTTATGAATATGCATTTTAGTTCATACAAATATGTGACATGTCTTTAACAAACCAAATATTTAAAATGAATTTATGCAACTCATACGATTTAATATTGAAATGGAAGTATTTTGGTGAACTTAAATGGAAATTAAGATTAAAAAAAATCAAATAAGAGGCAACCATTTACGG
>JBBMKA010035724.1:0-23065 GCA_037833695.1 Sechiopsis laciniata
ATATATATATATATATATATATATCTTTCTTTTTTTTTAAGTGTTGCTTTCGATCGCTCTTTCTTTTCAACATTCACTGCTCGAGCTACACTCACCCCCAAACTTAAAGTCTTCATTGTCTCAATGAAGGCAAGGCTTAGTTCCCCTAAACTTAGCTATTACTGTGACTGTAGTACTCTATCTCAAGTTCTAAGACTTCCTAGCGAAATTTTGGTTCTCTTTGCCTTTCATGAAAAGGATTATTCTAAAGCTAGGTTTGGATCAAGGGGAACTTAAGAATTTTTCTAATTGAAAGTGCGTTTTCTGCTAAACTTAGTTTTGCAATAATAATGCTATCTTAAGCTTTCAAAGGGTAATTGCTAATTTATTAGATAATCAAGCAGGAAAATAGATCAACGTTTAAATTTAATCAATCTAGATGCATGATCCTATCAAATTTAAATTGCGACTACTAGTGAAATGCATGCGGAAGGAAATAAATAAATGTACTAGGGAAATAAGAGAGCGAGACTTCCATCTAAGGTTCTGCATTGCCACTGCAATTGCCCTACTCCACATTGAGTATGTGTTTTGGAAACTCAGGCCATTCGTAGTGCTTTTCCATTGGTACCATGTGGATCATGAAAAGCTCATCGTGTTCCTCTGCGTACGTCCAATATTCTTGTGTAGTTGTGTAGAGCTTATCTAATCTTTCCGCAAGCCCGGTTACAGTCATCATGTCTCCATTGCCCTTCCTTTTGCTATTTCATTATTCCTTGTTGGAAATATTCGAATGATTTACTCATAATGTTATGGCCTGATGCCCTGATCAACGCATAGTTGCATTATTGCAAATGGGTAGCACATGTATTCCTTTATGTTATTCGCACAGCACTGTACTTGTACTTCAAGAATTGATATACGCTCCACACTTAATTGTGAATAACAGCATTGCTTGTTCTTTTCTGATTTATGTCCTGATTGTCAATGGCATTATAGATGTTCTAATAAGCTTCAACCAGTCCTGGAGGTCTTCTAGAATCATGTATGCTTGAATTGATATTGCATCGTTCCATTCAGCTCCCACTACTCCTATTAATGTCAGAGTTTCCTGCATTTGCTCATCAGTTGGAGAACTAATCAACTGCTGGCACAATGTTCTAGGAACATTAGGTGATGTTAGTGCTTTGTTCCATGCAGCTGCTTGGCAATCAATTAGTTGACCATTTACTCGTGAAAATAGTGGCGTTTCTTCGTTTAAATTTAAGTAAAATTTTTGCACCCACTCCATTCTTGCTTTCATCATGGGGCTGAAATACCTCTTCCACCCCAACTACTCGATTTCGAAAGCTGTTTCTTCGGAGACCCCTTTCAGGCATATTTCTCGCTTAAATCTTTTGCCTTCTAAAGCAATGAATTTTTCCTCTGCATTAATTGACGTGAAAGTTGCTTCTTTTCAGACTCCAATTTAGATGCTCGGTTGATTCTTTAGAACTTCTGGCAACATCTTTGTCCTCATAGACTAAACTCTAATATTGCAGAACCTTGGGTGTTGCCATTCCCTTTCATTAAACACCTCAGCCTTTTTAGGGTAGTTCTCGTCTTCATCCTTGCATGCTTAACCTTATTCTAGATCTTCCTCTATGGATTCTTCATTTTCTTCCTTCGGTTTCGTCTTGTTAGCTCGTTCCTGTCTTTGGCTTATCCTATGCTGAAGATAATCCTTCGTGGGTCTTGCCATCAATACCAGGTGATCTGTATTGTGGGGTTTTTCATCGCTATCATCAAGGACATAAGAGGTTAGTTTTTCCCCCTTTCTTCTATTTTCCCAAAGAACTTACCACTTCTGGTTTGTCGTTGATGTGAACTTTCCCCGATCTCTGATTCTTGCTCATCAGCTAATATCTTCTTGATTCCATGCCCTGGAGGCGTCGAATCTAGAAATCATTTACGCTCGTAAACCATTTTACCCCTGAAGTTCTTACTACAGATTTTTCGATTGGAAGTCATTGCGAGAATTAGCGCTTATAGTCTGAGGGCTCGAAATTTGGTGAGCTACTCTTCTTTTCACAGGGTTTTTATAAAGTTTCTGAAGATTTGAAAATCCGTGTGCAAGGTAAGGGAGAATAACAAAAGGGAAATTTTAAATTTTGCAGCAATACTTTCATAATCGAATCGATTCCTTCTAAAATTATTGAAATTTAATTTGCACTGAAATAATAAAAAAAACTGCATATATGGAAATACTCCCTTATTCTAAAATTGCTGTAAATTGTGTACAAAGTCAGAAATACCAGATTTTTGCATTTCAAGAATGCTGCTAAACAAGATTTGGGTGGAACCTCGTGCTAATTTTGCCAGGTAGAGTTATCCTTGCTTGGGCCATTTATATATCTTTGGAGCAAAACCATCTTTGATAGCCTTCTCTTGTCTTTCTTTGTCATGCGTCTTAATGTGTATACTTCCTACCACTCCCAGCGTTGATAGGGTATTGAGGATGGAATTGAAGTTCATTTGAATTGCCCAAGTGTCACTTTCTTGACTAATCAATTCCTGCGATGCTTGTGGTTCTGGTAGTGTAAAAACTACAGGTACCATTGCTAGTAATTTGCAGTTTTGTGCGCTAACATTTTCTTCTTGCAAAATCGTTGATTCTGCATCCCCCTTGTTGGAGTGATGCAAAATCTTGATATTTGGCTATGCAGGTTCATTACGCACATTGCTGAATTGTTGAAGATATTCATCCTTCATTGTGCTTTGCTCAGGGTTAACTTTGGAATCTCATTTTACTTTTTCAATTTTATCCATGGCTTCAGGTTTCAGGGCAGCAAATTTCGTCCAGGCCTCCTCTTGCTGTTGATATCGCATCTTTTGTAATTTGTCCTCCTCTTTTGCCTTAATCTTAGCTTCTAGAGCGGCGACCCTTGCCTATGTCTCCTCATGCTGCTGATGTCGCATCTTTTGTAATCTGTGCTCTTTTTTTACCTTAATCTCAGCTTTCAGAGCGGCGACTCTTGCCCAAGCTTCCTTCTGTTGCTGAAAATGTCTCTTTTGTTTCTTCTCTATTTCTTCTGCGTGCCTTAGAGCTTTGGCCTCTTCTTCTCGTTTAATCATGGCTAGCAAGAAATCTTCCTATGAAAGTTTACAGTCATAAAAAAATTCCACAGTTAACGTCGTATTAAGCACGTCGGCACTCAGATATGTCTCTTCTTTATTGGTATTGTATGCTACTCTTTTCTTCGTGTTTGCTTTTAGAGTTTGTATGTGCTCATGATTCGGCTGTTGAGGTTTTGATATTATACAGTTGTCCTTCATCCATTTCTTCCATCGTAACTGTTCTTCTTCTTCTATGGTTATGCTTTCAAGAAATTGCTCATGAGTGTATAGTGGTCTCCTAGGTTCATGACTCCTAGCTTCCCATGTATGGCTCATGTTGCTGTGGTCTCCTTGTAAACCGGTTGGATGCTGAAAAATATTGTTATCCAAACTTAAACTGTTGTTCCCAGTTAGGATACACTGACCAAAAATTGGTTGAGTATGTCTCTTTCGCATAGCCTTGTTGCTGATAATAACGTGTATGTTGCAGGTTTACATTGTTGTTCCATTGTTCATTCACAAAGTGATTGAATGACATCTTTGTCGCTCGTGCTTATGGTAATTTGTTTGGGGCTTCTTTCCCTGTTGGTTGTATTGCCTTGAATCTAGGTTCTCCTGAAATATAAGTATTCAACCTTTTTAGCAATAAAAACTACTCTCATCCTAATAATATAAATTCTAAATAATCAATCCCCGGTAACGGTGTCAAAAACTTGACTGGAGTGTTTCGAGTGCTAATATAATCGTAGTTATTAATTCATAGTCAAATTGTTAAATAAATCTCAGAATCGCTTACGCGCAAGTATGCGCGGTCGAAACGCAGCAAGTAATAAGTATATAATTCTCTCAATCCCACAAAGATTGATGTCTAGAACTAATATTGCTAAGTCGAGAGTTATGCAGAAAGTAAATGCATGGTTGCGATAGTTGTTGTCTTCTTTTGATGCTGATAATAAAATGAAGCAAAAGCTGACTGTAATAAATGTGAAGGTAATGAGTAGTGATAAATAGACAGTTGTAGAAGATATTAAGAGCACGAAATTAGTTACGAGTTTCTTGCTTCCCACTACCAGTAAGTACTTCTATACTAATGATTTACGGTAGAACCAGTTTCCGCTGCGAACTCCGTACTAACTCGGGGCAACGCGACCAATAGTGAGGTTATTCCTAACTCCCTAAATGCAAAGACTTGCCTTCAATCTTCTGTAACATATGGGGTCACCATGCGGTTCCTTCTTCCGGACTCACTAAAAGTTATATACGTGGGTAGCTAATAGACGCATATGTATAGAATAATAATGTAGCAATATAAAACTCTTTAACCTATGCTCCTAACATGCTTCTACTCGAGAGTATTCATGCAAAACTCCTATAACGTAGCATAGATATAAACACAAGTAAGAAGTTTAAACCAGCTGATTTTATTACTACTACGAGATGTTTATAACTACAACTACTCCTAGAAAACAATAAAAAATGGAATTGGCTCGGTTTTGAAGTGTGCAGTCCCCTTATTATCAGCTTCTACGAACACCACCAGTTGCTTCTTGCATGGATTGGCTTCTGGCCATCCGACCAGCTTACCGAACTTTGGCTTCCTTCTTGTAATTTATAGAGTTGATTTACTCGATCAACAAGCCTAGGTAAGCTGAAGAATTCTTATTAATACAAGATCTCTTGATTTCCACTTAAATTTATTTGATTAACACCAACTTAATTGCTTGATTGATTCTCTGTTCTTTCCTTGTTGGTGTGACTCTTCGAGTACGACCGCCTTGTGAAACGCGTGAGTCTTTTATGTGTGTTACCAATCGCATTGATTTGTCTCTCCAGCATAAGCTTTCTGCATTTCTTGCATTAAATAGTCTTTTTAGTGCAACGTTGTACAATATTCGTACTTAATCCACGAACTGTGCTTCTGATGCTACTTTATGAATGCATACTGATTTCTATGATTTATGCTCGCAATTTCCTACTGATGCTCATTTATTTCCCTTAATCCTAAGAATAAAGCAAACTATTGCACCTTAAAATATGCTCTATTTGAGAGCTATCATACACCGCGAGCACTAATTAGTGATGACGGAATACACTTCATAAACAAAGCAATGGCTCATGTGCTACAAAAGTATAACATCAAGCATCGCATTGCAATGCCTTATCATTCGGAGACCAATGGCCAAGTAGAAATCTCCAATCGTGAAATCAAAAGTATTCTAAAAAAAGTTGCTGGACCTAATAGAAAAATCTGGTCTCTACAACTAGATGATTCGCTTTGGGCTTATCGTACTGCATTCAAGACTTCGCTAAATATATCTCCATACAGGATCGTGTATAGAAAGTCGTGTCATTTACTAGTAGAATTGGAACATAAAGCTTTCTAGGAGCTAAAAAAGTTGAACCTCGATTTTTAGAAAGTCGGTTCTGCTAGAATGATGCAACTGCTCGACTTGGAAGAGCATAGACAGTTAGCATATGAGAATGCAAAGTTACACAAAGAAAAGACAAAAAAAATGCCATGACCGCAGACTGATCCAGAAAACCTTTGAGTTTGGTCAACAGGTACTTTCATTTAACTCATGACTTCGTTTGTTTACAAAGAAGCTCAGATCCAAGTGGTCTGGACCATTACACATTACACAGGTTAAATCAAGTAGAGCAATCTGGATAAAAAGCGAAGCAAATGGGAATGAGTTTGTAGTTAATGGACAAAGATTAAAGTATTACTGCAATGAGGATATTCAACGGAGAATATCTTCACGTTGAATATCCTCATTATCTTTAACCGAAGAATGAGCGCGCGAGCATGCGTTTGGAGCCAATGTGTATCAATATATTTATTTTATTGCTCTAAGCATGCTAAGTTATAATTTTTTCTATTTGCTTATTCAAGAAGTAAGATTAGTAGTTAAAAGTTTTATTTTAAATTTTAAATTCAGTTTTTTAATTTTTATTTTTTAATTTTAGTTGTTTGGTTTTTACGTATGGTTACTTGAGAAGCTCGAAATCCAATAAGATGCAACGTAGGAAAATAAAATATAATCATATCAATGCATTTATTACACTCGAATACCGAGTAGCCAGATTAAGAATTTGCTAATCCAATGGTTAGCATTACATGCAAAGTTGCCTGAATCAAAACGTCAGCTGATGCGGTGATTGACTGCTTCGAATATCCTGCCTCCCTGCTCCGCTATTTAAACCTTTAACCTCTTTTCTCGCTTACTAAAAAACTGAATTACTCACCATGGTGTGAAGAATCGTAACAAACTATCGAAGATGGTGGAATATACAGAGAGAAGGGAAAGGTGAGGTTGACCCCACTCAAGATCCTGAGCCAGTTAATGTCGCGCCAACCATCCAAGAAGGTAACCAGTCGCGAGCAAACGCTCCTAAGTGTAGGTGAACCATTGCTTCACTAGCAAGGATAGAAAAGCGCGCTCAAAAAGAAAAATCTTCAGAAGCTCCCGGAGAAGAAAGAGCGGTTACATCTGCACCACGATGATCCCCACAGTTGGTACTGATTAACAACGCTGAAACTTCTGGGTACTTTGAAGGTTTAACACCTTCAATGTAAGAATGAGACATGGCTGAATTTGATAGAAAGATGGAGGAGTTCGAATGAACAAGGGAGTATGAGCACGAAACAAATGGAAACACAGGCACCTCTAGACCTGTTAAGGTGGCTATTGTTCATGAAGAGGAAGAAAGACCGCATCGGGAAGGAAAAGCACCGATGGTTGAAGAGCACCCAAGTGGATGTAGAACAACAATGCCACCTTCGGAGGACCTGTTCCAACACCGATTCAGAGAAAAAACAGATGAAGACCCCGCCAAGCATCAAGGAACAAGGCTGACTTACATCGGAGAAGTACCTTGCCTTGCAGAAGGGACAATTTAGTGCCTAGATAATGAATTTGCGATAGCCCCTACTGCAAAAGTTGCAGAAATGGGCCCTTCCACACATGCCCATCTGTCGACTCGCCCAACAGGAGAGCAAAAGAGCACGGAAGCAAAGTTGGTGCACTGCATCTGGCGGCTCATCAATAATCTGGATACATATCTGGAGTATGCACGCGAAAGAGAAAGTGCGATAATTGACGCACTTGCATCATTGGATCCGCACATCCAAAGGTCACGATTCCCTAGCTTCCACGACGTTGTTTTTTCCACCGACTCCGACTCCGACAGCACTGATTCCTAGGAAGAATGATAAGGAAGTTTCTATCTTTATCGAATTTCTCTTCCTTTGTGCTTTCTATGTTTTTCCCACAATATATTAATATATTCATTTTTTTTCATTTTAGTCCCTGCTTAAATATTCTGTTTTGACCTGGGCGATGTGGATTTCTCGCTTTTTAATTTTGTGCGTTTTAAAAACATTGCCTAAGCACACTGAAACTTAATTTTCCCCAAGCTGTCAATTGCTAGTATTCTAACGAGGTTGTTTAGAGTCGGATTCTTTGTAAACTTGGGACGTTTGCACATTTTCTTGGGGAGGAATCTGAAAGCTTGAAGCAGGACGTTGAACCTTAGAAAAAACTAAGTTTGAGGGAACTAAGCCTCACATTCATTGAGGACAGTAAATGGATTAAGTTTGGGGGTAAGGGCAGCCCATAGAGTGTTTTGAGAGAAAATAGCATGTCAAAAAAAAAATTGATTGTGAAAAATAAAAATCAAAACATTCTAGTTAAAAATGAAAGGCGCAGAAAAATGAATAGCGGTGGGCATCTTAAAGTACTCCACTGGCTACCATTAGCGAAAGCTTAAGACATTCCATTGCTTAGCTAAAATTTTTTATGCTCAAATATATCATGCTAAGAACTACGAAATTGTGGCTATGAGTGCAACCTGATGAGGAATGCAGAAAGCATAGTAGAAATCCTTGAGGAATTCGAGACTCAAATAGACAAGCCTTGGACAGAATGTTTTGAAAAAACTTAAGAAGATCAAGGGGGCTAATTAAACTGTGTTAGAGTCATAAGCATCCAAACTAAGGAATGTGCGGTGTACCAAGGGAAATTAGGAGAAGAACCGAGACAATTAAGGGGGTGATTGGATTTTGGTGTTGTAAAGAGGAGAGGAGAGAAAGTGGAAAAGGAAGAGGAAGTAGAGTGATTTGGAGATATGAAGTAGTTGTTTGAAGATTGGTGTTTTGGAGAGGAGATGTTGTAGAAGTATTTATTTTATATTAATTTTTTATAATGTAATGATTTATATTTTGGATTGATTGATAAATTTAATATATTTTATTTATATTATATGGTTGAAAATTAAAAAAGGTATGATGTGACATTTGATAAGATTAGATCAAAAATATTTTATTATATATAATATAGTTTAAAATTAGAAAAGGTTCAATGTAACATTTAATAATATTAGATAAAAGATTTGATGCAATGTTGGAGGAGGGGTTGGAGAGGAGTTGAGAAGAGGTTGATGTATTAAAAACAAACACGGAGTTGGAAAATCCCAACTCCTTCTCCTTCCTCTCCTCTCCTCAACACCAAATCCCAAACACCCCCTATTCTAGTGAAAGAGGAATTGGGATGATTAAGTGGATGGAATATTAAGGCAATAGTAATCAAAAGAAAGATAATTTTTTTTTGCGAGAAGGAAAGCATTGCATTGTGATAAGCAGGTTACTTGTAGCAACTTTTTACACCTACATTAGCATGCTCGGGATGAGCAATGATTCAAGTTTGGTGGTTTGATGTCTCTCAAACGGAGCCAGAATTTATGATGCTTTAGAGTCATTGTTTGGTATTATTATAGAAAAAGCTAATGCGAAAAAGGTGAAAATAAAGAGTAAAATTTGAAAAAAGGCTAATGAGTATGCATTAGAGGAATAATTAGAGAAATATGTATTATAGTGCTAAAATCCTGAAATTGTACTTAAATGCGTATTTTGGGAATGGTTTATGCTAATCAACAATTTTATAGGAATTGCGATGCAGAGTGAGAGATGAATCAAGCTATGGGAAATGGCAAGGATCAATGTGAAGCAGAGAACTCGATCAGACCATGCGGTCCGCAAAGAGCCATGCAGAGCTAAATCGTGCGACAGTAGCAATTCAGAAAAGACGTCAAGTCACACACAAGCAAATAAGGAAAGAATCAAGTGAAGAAGCAAGTGTTGACTAACTAGAGTGCTATGAGATAAATTATGGAAATTATGAGATTCATACCTTAAAACACACAACGAGATTGGCAACTATCAATCACGAAGAATCTATTGCGCTAATTTGGCTTATACACCAAACTAAGAAGATTTGAGAAGACCTAGAAGGAGATTATAAGAAGGAACCGTTGCAACCATTTTAGGAGGTGAACTCGAGAGAGTTCACCATATCATTCTGTTTTATTTTGTTTTTAAAAGACTCATTTGTGCTAAGTAATACTATTTTTCAGCATGTCATTTTTTATGTTGTTATTTGGATTTCTTCTCAATTAATTTCTTAAAGGCTAAGTTAAGGAAAATGGAATAGGTTATGCATGTGTTAGATAGATCTAGGAAGAAAACAACCAGAGCATGTTAACTAGGTTTTTAACTTAATAGTAGCAAGTGTCGATCGGCCATCCACATGTGCTAATAAGTTGTAAATCGGAAGAGGAAATGACCTAAGGCTAGTTTGCATGTTTAGTAGGTTAGTATTAAGTCTTTTGTACTTTAAATTGGAGTTTAAGAACACGTAACTACTACATACGTTGTGCCGATTATCATTACATTGAGTTACAACGGAAGTTAGACTTAATTCGATCGAATGCAGAAGCAGACGTTTGTTAGGCGAAGTATGATAGTTTTTCCTTACCGCATATTTCTTTCTAATACTGTAAACGCATTCCATGAGTACCCTAGGCACACCTTATTTCTTAAATTTACATTCACATCACATTTTATTTCTTTACTTTATGCAGGCAAGCCAATCTCAACTAAACCCATTCGTTACCTTTTGTTCTATTTTCTAAACATCGTCCTTGATAGATTACAGTCCTTATGGAGAATCGATAATTTACTTATTACTTGCTGCAGACCGCGTATACTTGAGCTAGTGTGAACTAAAAAGCACACGAAGCAACCTAGTGCTCCACTTTTACCCAGTCACATGCATGAGTAGGTTATCCCTAACTCATTAAACGATGCGAGAGACCTCTAATCGATCTAACGTAACCTGCTATGATCTTCTGCCAGATCCCTCTCTCGAGTTCACTATTGGTTAGCATACGACGCAAGCTTGATATGTAAACAACATTGTTAAGTCTATTTACCTGCAATCCTAACATGCATCCTACATACGAATTCTCACAAGATTCCTCCTAATTGAATGAAATATAATTAAAGCGGCAATATAATAGAAAATATGAAATAACATTACGAAAGAGTTAACTAAAAATCAATGAACTACTCCTAACTATAGAAGAAATGGAAATAAGGAAATGATGCGGTTGCTGCAGATGGACGGACTCCTTGTCCACGAACACCTTCTGATTGCCTTCTACGATGGAATATCTCTGGGTGAACTGACTTTCGGCCAACCGACCTACCTGTTTCTCGTGCTCTTTATTTAAGGTCGATTTACTTGGCTTGCAAGTTTGGATGGTTCTAAAATGTCTCCATTATCGCCTGAATCTCCGTTGATTGATTCTCCTAGATTTCCAGGGTGATGTGATTCTCCGAATGCAATAGCTCCTTTAGTGCGTTGGGGTCTTGGCTGCATTCAGCTACGCCAGTCGTTATGTTCCAATGCGGTAGTATCTTTAGCTTCTCAAACCTGCAAAAAAAAAAAAAAACACACATTAATTAGTGCATTTATTGTTCTCTTTTACTCAAGAAATGTAATGTTGTCTTTCTTAATGCTTAAGTGTGGATGCGTATGAATTCTATATTTTTCGTTCATATCTTAGCTTTTACCTTATTCAAATGTCCTATAAATTCTAAGAAATGCTTAAGTTAATAACTCAAATTATGCTCTATTTGAGAGCTATCAATTGGCTTGTTGTGGAGCTGGTGGTACGACAAGGTGTTTGTGAATGAGTGCGTAAGAGAACTACATGTCTCTACAGTATGCTTCAGCAAAAATAAATAATGTTTTAAATCTTTAGGCATCTCTTGTATTTGGATTGTGTAGGTATACACAGTCTTATTATAGCAAATTTTAGTTAAAGTAAAGGTCATCTCCACAGGAATTTTTCGTAACATTCATTTTATTTCTAAAAGAAAAAGTCATGGTCATGGAGGAATAATGTTGTGGTGATTCTATAACTACTTACGAGAAATAAACTACTTCAGCAAAATAACAAAATGCTTTAAGATTAAATTAACTTCAAATGCAGTTAATATTGAGCTGAATCTAATTGGGTTAAAGGTATCGGAAAGAGGTTAGGACCTTTCATAGTATTACGTTGTAGCGGCGAGGTGTTATGGTATGAAGTGAACTATTGATTTTCTCTAACTCAAGCTCTCTCGAGCTTCAACATTTTAATAGCGACAAAGCCAAAAAAACTAGCAAAAACCTTATCTCTCGGTGTTTCTTAAATTGCAAGTTAAAGCTAAACAAATCTTGTGTTATGTCATGCAATGTCTTTTTAGGCCTTTCCTCTTGAAATCGAAACAAAACAAATACAAGAGGTTGATCAAACAGAATGTATTTAAAGTTGAAACAACATGCATTCGTAGTTCGACATCTCCTTACCGCTATGCAATAGTGAAATACTCCTACTCACCTATATCCTTCCGATGGTGGACTTAGTTACTCATAATATAAAATAGATTCACAACAACCAGAGAAACAGCATGCATCTTCATTCAATCGACAAAATAATAAAAGGGTTCAGCAACAATGCTTAAGCAAAAATAACGCAAATACAAGTAGAAGAGGAACAAAATTAAGAAGAAATCTAGTCGAAATCACTAAAAAGTGTCTCTAAACCTAGCTCCAGCTAATCTCTCAAGCTCTGGTGACTAATCACTACATCTAAACAACTAGAAATGAAAGCTAACCAACTGCGCTAACTCTAAAAAAATGGCGATAAGCTAAGCTGATGGGACAAAGCTCAGGGCAAAACACACCGGTGTAGCTAAGTTCCAGACGATGGGAAAAATGGAGGAAATGTTGAGCGGTGAGAAAAAGAGATGAATGGCTGCTTTTATATGGCTTCTAACAATCTCTGTTCTGCTGCTCTACTATCCCTACTCCACCTCTGACATTCCCTACTCCACAATCTACGTTGCCTGCTCCTTGCCAAAGTGGTTAAAAATCAACGGCTGGGACTTAAATGACCTCGCTTAGATCTTTGACACTCGTCCCATCTTAGATACTTTACACGAGCACCATTCTACTTTAACAGGCTTCGTCTCTTCAGCGATGCTTAGCGCATCTTCACATTTCACTCCACATGAATGATGCAACAATATAGAAATATCAGGTTTATAAAAGTAAAACTTTAAGATTCACTCATTCATGCCCATTTGCTACAAAAATCCTCTAAAATATTATCTTAAACAGAAAACTATAGGATATGACATTTTGCCTTACACATGATGCTAAAGCGAACATATTCAACAACCTATTTTTTTTATAATGTAGCAAAGTTTCCTCGCGAATTACTAATGTTCTTAGCCATTAACTTTCAATTCATGAGAGTTATTAATAACTCTCAAATAGAACATAATTTAGGCTAGTTTATTATGCATTTCTCTAAGGTTAAAAGGAAATAATTAAGCTGTAAAGGACTCAATGCCAGTAGAATGTTAGAAAGCATATGCATTCGTCATTTAGCACGTTATAGGCTCAACATCTCATTTTAAGTGAATAAACTGTGCTTAATGTGATTCAATGCAAGAAATGTAGAACTTTGGTACTGCGGAACGAATCAACGCGAACTGTGGATCACAAGAGCAACACAATGCAATCACAAGGCAAGAAGATGTTCTTCCCACACATTATCACAAGGTTATGCTTGGAGCAAGGTGTTTAGCCGTAGTCGACTGATAAAATTCTGAAAGCAAGCACCAGGTAGATGTCGGCAATCGAGGATGTGAAGTGGCAAGAAAAAAGAAAGCAAATTGAGAAACTTTGGGCATCGGATGACTTGGTCAAGTAGTTTGAAACACTGTTCATCCACTCGCAAAATTTCTGGACCTATGCAAATAAGAGGGACAAAATAATCCTAAAGCTGCAGCGGTGCTGAAAAAATATTCTGAATGGCCGAAATTCCCTAAGCAAATACTGAATATAGAACAAGAAGTAACCAAAAATGACAAAGGCACCAATGCAACCAACTGATGGAAGTCCCGCTCTCTTATCTTATCATTTTAGTAGTTGATTATCACATGCATTTTATGATAGGATGCAGTAGTTTATTTTATTTACTTTCAGTATCGCATGCATCTCATTTTAGGATGAAATTTCGTTATTTTTCATGATTTTAATAGAAGTCAAATTTTCCTTTAAAGAGTAGTGCTAGCATTATTATCACAAAACTATATTTTAGTATGAAAATCATTTCTTTAGAAGAATTCTTAAATTCCTCTAGATTAAAACTTAGCACTAGAATAGTCCTTATCGTGCATGGCAGAAACAACCAAAAATTTACGAGGAAGGCCTAGAGCTTGAGATAACATACGTAATTGTGGAAATACATAAGTTTGGGGGAACTAAGCCTCACCTCCATTGCAGACAATGAAGATTTTAAGTTTGGGGGTGAGAGCAAGCCAACAGAGTGAAAAGAGAGAAAAAGTGAGGAGAAATTGCAATTAGCAACAATTAAAAAAAAAATTTGTAAAATAAAGATTAACGCATTCTGGGCAAAGTTATAAGGCAGAAAATAGAAAATACCCGTAGGAATTCCCGGAGTACTCCGCTGTCTATCAAAGCACAAGCTTAAATTATTTTTTTTTGCTTAGATGGGATGCTTTGTGCTTTAGCAAATCATTCTGAGAACTATAAAATTGTAGATATGAGTGCAACCCAAGAGGAATGCATAAAGCAAAAGCAGACCTTAAGGGATCTGGGAGACTAAATAGCACCCTTGACAGAATGCGCTGGCCAAGTTTAGTTATAGAATGAGTTGAGTACAATAAATTGAGTGATAGAAAATACTTATAATAAGGAACAATCTTTCAGTCACGATGGGGAAGATTTTGGAGGCAAATCTGAATCTTTGGGAAAGTTTGAAAATTGATAAAGGAAGGAAGTTTATGCTAGGATTATGATATGTGATAAGACCTGCTAAAGTTATGCTTACGAAGGAGAAGGTTTATTTAGAGAACTAAAATGCTATATAGCTAGATCACGCATTACTTGAGACAAACAATGATTTAAGTTTGGTGGTTTGATAGCTCTTAAATAAAGCATAATTTAGGCTAGTTTATTATGCATTTCTCTAAGGTTCAAGAGAAATAATTAAGCTATAAAGGACTCAATGCGATTAGAACTGTTAGAAAGCATACGTATTCATCATTTAGCACCTTATAGGCTTAACATTGCATTTTTAGTGAATAAACTATGCTTAATGTGATTCGATGTAAGAAATGTGAAACTTTGGGGCTGCGGAACAAATCAAAGCGAACTGTGGATCACAAGCGCAACATGGTGCAATCTCAAGGTAGTCGCAGTTGAAGAATCATGCCAGTAAAGAAAGAACAGAAAATTAATCAAGCAATTAATTTGGTGCAATTCAAGAAATTCCAGCAACAATCAAAGAATCTTGTATTAATGAAGATCTTTCAGCTCGTCTAAACTTGTTAGCCAAGCAAATCAACTCTATAAAAAGCTAGAAAGAAGCTACAATCGGGAAGCTGGTGAGGGTGGCCAGAACTGGTGGGTTGGTCGAGCGCCAATCTATATAAACCAGAACTGGTAGTGTCTGTAGGAGCCAATGACAAGGATTCAACACACTACATAACCACATCAATTCCTATCTATGGTTTTATTTTCATACTTTATTAGTTAGGAAAAAATTTTAAAATTGTTTTGACGTTTAGTAATGAGATATCTAAATTTCCCTTATTATATGTTGATCTTTTCTATGTCTTGTTAGATAGGATTTATGGTGATAATTCGCATGTAGGATGCATGTTGTTGTTGTAAGTACTTAGTTTTTATACTGCTGCAATTCAATTCTTAAGTGTGCGACACCTAGCTACCCACGCATGCTAACCTTCAGTAAACTCGGAAGAAGGAACTGAAGGTAGCCTAATATGTTATGATAGGTTCATCGTGAGATCCCTTGCATGATTTAAAGAGTTAGGAATAACCTTACTATCGCACCGAGACTGCTATGGAAGCAGGGTTAATTATAAATCACTTAGTGCGGAAAACACTTATTAAGATGGTGAAGAGTGGGATCTATTTACCACTATTGCATATTCAGCATCTTCTACATTCGCATTCATCACCTATGCTCATTAGTTTCCTGTTATTTAGAGTCTTAGAAGAAAAACTCAATCAACCATCAATTACATGCTTTTTATTTCCTAGCATAACTCTTGAAATAATAAAAATAGTTCTAGACCTCAATATCTGTGGGATCGATAAAATATATACTTATTACTTGTTGCAATCCGACCGCGTATACTTGCGTGTAGTGATTTCGAGCTTCACTTAGTAATAAGTTAAGCTTAGAATCCATTAATTACGTAGTTATATCGGAACGATTAATCACACATTAGTTATCACCATGGCCGTAGGTGCTTGCATAGTTTGTCGCGTCCTTGGACGCGGTGTAGTTATTCTAACTGGCGACATAGTTTTCTTAACTTGTGGCAACCTCTGCTCAGTTGTCTCTACTACTAGAGGAGTAGGTCGTACTTTAGCTGCCGCAATCAGGGGTGGAGCCTTCCCCATTCTTCAATTCGCAATCTGATAAACTCATCAGATTGTTAGTGTATAAGCTTTTAGCAATTCTTTAAGCCCTTGATAGAGACACAATGTTTTGATGGAATGCGAGAAGAACATCTTCCCTTGCACTTTCTTCATCTGACGTCGAACTTCTTCTTCTATTATATGGCCAATATCGAATATGAGTCCATCACATATGGTGTAGATCAAGAGAACTCGTGCTCTAGTCAAGGTGGTGTCGTGCGTAGATGGCATAATGTTGGTTTTTATGAAATTATTCCAATATTGCCCCTCAAGGTTTAGGTATGAATCTTGAAATGAGGTATTTTTATTCGACGCCGCATACTGCACTACGACTTTCTTTAGACACGCATTAGGTCCTCCTCCGTCGGTGCTTTCACCATCTTGTAGTATTGAGCTTCCTTATTATTTTCGAACCCAAATAGCTCAATCCACTCTTCTACGCTCCAGTTGATTTTTTGTCCCACCACCATAGTTTTGCAACGTCCACTTTAGTTGTTGTTGCTGTAGAACTTTCGAACACAGTCTGAATGGGCTTTGACGCTTGGTCGAGCAAACTTATCCCATTTCCTCCTTGTGACTGTGTTCTCTATGAGGTTTGTCAACATGGAGTTGGCGAATCCTTGCTCTTGCCAGAATGCATGACACACCTTACCCCAAATCACCCTACAAACCTAGGACGTTGCATGTCGACAATAGATCTCAACTAGACTTATGAGTCCCATTGTCAAAACTTTTCTCAAATATATCCATTTTTTTTCTTACCAACTATCTTTATCAAATATAATTCTATAAAAATTTTGGCAGAGTTTCCTTTTAAAATGGATAAACTACAACTGAAAAAGAAGTTTATACACTCTAAAAATCATATATTAAACTAAAGCCATCATTTAAAAAATTCAACATCACCTGACAATCTATCAATAAATAATCATATAGGTTTAAAACTTCATGCCAAGGTAAATCATCAAAATAATGTATATCATTCTTTTGGCCAGTTCCAAATACAAAAAAAAAAAAAAAAAAAATCATCTATAACTATGTACACATACAAAATGCATGCAATCTATTAAGTTTGGTAGCAGAGATCGACCTCTGCAGGCTTGTGAGAAACTCAATTGCTACCTAATGGAAAATTTTACGAAGAAATTGGGGTGCTTATAAGCCCAGTGAATAGTAAGTTAATAACTTGCAAGAAAAACAATTTCCTCCTAAAATAGAAGTAAAAAGCTCATTGCAACATTATGAACCGAGACCAACTAAATATTTAATATGATTAAACAATAGTAATTAGGTTTGCAATAATGATAGTTAAAAAAAAAAAAAAAAAAAGAAATACAACACTTGTTGCTAGTAGATTTATCACAACACATGTTCCAGAATCTGTATCATACTAGCGATAAATAACCTCAATATGCCTAATAACATAATCTCTGTCATACTGGCATAGAGTTGTCTCTTTATGCACAGTAGAGACGTCTTTGGTATACTGGCGTAGAGTGATATCAATACGAATAATAACATAATCTCAGTCATACTGGCATAGAGTTGTCTCGATACGCACAGTAGAGTCATCTTTGTCATACTGACGTAGAGTAATCTCAATACGCTCAGCAGAGCAATCTCTGTCGTACTATACATCGAGTAATCTCAAGATGCATAGCAGAGCAATCTCTGTCATACTATACATCGAGTAATTTCAAGATGCATAGCAGAGCAATCTCTGTCATACTGGCGCAAAGTAATTTCAATACACTCAGTAGAGCAATCTTTGTCATACTATACATCGAGTAATCTTAAGATGCATAGCAAAGCAACCTCTGTCATACTGGCTCAGAGTAATCTCCATATGTTCAGCAGAACAATCTTCCTTTTCATTTGGGTTCACAGAACAATCCCCAAATGGCAAATCACCTTAACGCACGACCCCAAGCCCATGTAGATGCTAAAGTGGGTTCCAAAGACTTCTTATACATATCACATCCACACAGCGGAAACACATTCAGCTAAGTGGTGTCTTTTTTTAAAAAAGAAAGATTCACCATGACTACAAAGATCTAGTAATTTGGATTATTTTCATGATAGAATGTGTAACATCTCGACTTTTTTCGGAGCACTAAATCATTATTAAGTTTATGAAATATCTCTAAAAGGATAACTTCAAATAAAACTAAGAAATCATGGAAATTCATATCATATTCTTTCCTATCTTAGTTATATCATAACAATTTCTCTTTATATATATACACAATCATAACTTGGTTATAAATGTACAAAAATTCTTGACAATCTCTCTTGAAATCCCACTACAATCTCACTTGAAATTTCATAAAAATTACCCAAAACCAATTTCTATGTTTAATTCACGAAATATCACTATATTAGTTTAATAATGGAAAGACTTTATAAAATAAAATTCTCTCCTACTAATGACAATTGAAATTTGGGTCCTAAGGCGGTTCCAACCTTTGCCTCGCCTGAAAAATGATAATTGAATCAATTATTAATAAGTCTTGATTCTCGAATTAGAGTACATCCTTTTTAAAATGTACCAAACTTGATTTCACTCCCTTTTAATTTACTTCAATTACTCATGAGTTTAAGACATCACTACTCAAGGTTATTTTTTAAAAAAATTCTTGTATGCACTATTTCTCTCACTTATTTCACCATTCATCCTCTTCCTCCCTACTTTACCCTTTTTTTAATTTGAATCTAAACAACATTTCATCTTTAAGCCTACATTTTTTTTCCTTTCATTTCACCCGTTTCCATCTTGTACTTTCCTATTACAGCCTCGCAATTCCTTCTTTTCTAACTTTTCAAATCAATCCATGATATTTCCAAACTAAAAGATAAAACCCATAACTAAACTACTTTTAAATTCTACCATTCATGATAAATCTTAACAAGATACATAAAAACTTATTTGGATCATTCAAAGTCAAAATCCTTCCCTTCCTCTTTGCAACCATTTCCTTTTTCTTCTTCCTTCCCTCTCCCCGACGACCTTGGGTTTCCTCTTTCTTTTTTTTCCTTCTTAATATATAAATTACATTTATATATATTATTTAAAATAAGTAGGTGTGGCTTCAAGAAAACCACATGTTATGATATTTCTTTTCTCTTCGTTATTTATTTATTATTATTATAAGTTGTTTTACTTTCTTTTTTTTCTTTTTTTTCTAAAACAAAAACTTCTTTACATATTAAAAGTAGGTGTTACAATGCATGTTTAAACAGCGATACGTATTTGTACCTTGTTTCGATGGACACAAATCTATTTTCTCCCCCGAAGTTAATTACCTTCCTTGTCTTCGTTGGGGCTTGTGTCTCTTCCACCCCAGAAGTGGATTTCCTTTTCTCTAGCCTTTCTCTTGCCAGTCCAACAATGCTCTTTCCCTTATTTTTTTGATTCTTTTGCACCAGAAAGGCTTCTTCCTCTTCCTTATCTTCTGCTTCTTCTCAGTCCAGTCGATCAGCTAATTTTGCGGCTAGCCATGCATCTTCTGCTTCCTTAGCTCGTCTTTCCGCCTATTCTTCTTTTTCCAATTCTCTCTCTAATTCTGAAACTTTTTTAATTCCAAGACTGTCCACGGTGACTTCTGGTTGCCTATTTAGTTCTATATTTTCCAGAGTAGTCTCTTGGAACGTCGGAGTCAAGCGAGATAGCGATTCCTGCTCATCCATGTCCGGGGCTTCTCCTGTTGCGTCCTCTTCCAATTCTAGTGTTGCTCCCTTTGTTTGAGACGCCTCTACAGTTTGGCGCTCTTCTGTGATTACGATCGACGGTTCAATCGGCGCCCCTTCAAACAAGCCTTCTTCTGCGATTACAATCGCTTGCCCTGTTTCTGCAATTCTATTACTGTTTGCGCGATTTTCAAATTGCATCGCTTCGATTTCGTGTGCAGTAAGTTGTTCAAGAGCTATTTGGCTGTTGGGAGTTTTGGAAGGGGATTTTTCGTCAGAATTGAAGATAATTTTGCTTGTTCACCCATTTCGAAGGAACCAGTGAAGATCTTGAAGAGGAACCTTGGCGGAGTGGTTCAGACTTTCCTTAAAGCTTTTAGCAATTTGATTGCTGACTTCTTTGTAGATTTTTTTCTAGTAGATACAGCTTTAGAGGCCATTGGAAAATTTTAGGGTTCGTGGGAAAGAATTCGTCGAAAATTTGGGTGTGGGTTGCTTTGCGAAGATAAAATTTTTTTGGGATTTCAGAAATTCAAACAGCGTAAATGAAAACGACGGAGATTGTTGAACTTATAGGAAGCATATGTATCGCAACAAGTTGATGAATAGACATCATTACCCTTCTGCGATTACGGCCTCACAACGATTCATTTGTTATTATTGTGAGCCATCGGTTAAGTTTTTTATTTTACTTCAATTGCCCCATATGGCATCTAAACATGTTATGCAATCAAAATGTCCTATGCATTCAGTTATTCAGCAGTTGAGATAAACAACAAGCTATGAATTTTACAAAAGTGGATAAAATCCTAAAAGTAATAGAAAACCTAGAAAGCGAGTAAAGATAGATACTTTTTTAGTTAACAGATGATTTTTTTGCACTCCACTTGTTTCGAATTGAATTTTTATAATATCCACTCTTTTTCTCAATTTTGAAACAATACGCTCCTTACTGAGCAAGGTGATTAACATCCACTATTGAACATCCGCATTTTAGGAATGCGCTTCGCTTCCCATGTCACATATTATACTAGTTGACCTTGGTCAACGATATTATAAATGCTCTTCTCCCAGTATCTAGTGATTGATCCAGGCTTTAGCTAATAAAGCTTTCGGTGCCCGGACAGTCATAGATTTAAAAAAAAAAGTTGATAAAGCTTTCCTTGTCCCTCGTTCTTAGTGTAAGTGAGTACGAAGTTGGGTTAATGCTCTGATTCTCCTATTCTTCCTTCTCGAGTGGCCAGCTCCACAATTCGAACATCCACTTCATGGCATCCTTCCAATTCCTGTACCTAGTTACCTGTGAATCAAGATTGACAAGTTAGTATTTGTGAATTGAAAAACTACTCTTAAATTAGTACCATTAATTAAATAATTCCCCGATAACAGCGCCAAAAACTTGAAGCGATGCGGCTGTGGTGTATAAGTATTCTAAGGCGAAACAATAGGCTGTCTAATCACCTTGGGCAGGTCAGGTTGCGAATCAGCGGGTTAGAACACAAAAATCGGGTATGTAGACTGAATTCTGCAGTGTGCTCCTGGTCTAAGCTCAGACCAAGTTGTGCGGCCAAATCTGGCATTTTTGTTGAGCTTTGAGTGTTTTATGACGAGTTTAGGCACGAGTCTGTGGGTTACTTTCCGCGAATGCAACGAGAGAGGGTTCAAAGGGTTCAAGGTGTGAAATGGCACGCAAAAAAAATGTAAGAACCCGTAGTTTCTAACTACGTTTCCCACGTCATGCTGACTAAAAAACAGTTACTAACGTGTATTATTCAAATTTCAAACTTAAAAATAACTACTCCTGTTGAGTTTTATTTCAAAATAATAAATAAATACAAGTCCTTAGGTATTTCAAAAACAAAATCAATTAAACGAACAAATAAATACAGGTAAATATGCCCAAGTGTTACAAAACATTTAACAGAAATAACAGGAGACTAAACCCTAGCAGTCTACGAACAACAAAGATTATCAACTAAGTTAACAGCCTAGACAGAGCTAGTGCAGCAAGCTCCACCCATGATCTCTTCAGCACCTCCCAGCTAACCGTCTCCGTGGTGTCATCTGATTATTTGTGGAAAGAAAATAACCACAAAAATGGTGAGTATAAAAGAATACTCAGTAAGAACTCTCCAACAGAAGTACAATGCACAAAGAAGAACTCAACATGCTAACAATACATGACTATTCTCGTCTCAACATAGCTTATCAACCAACCATGAGTTTCGTTACCTACCTTTCTCAATCAACCCACTTTGCTCTCAACTTAACTTAGCTTTTTACTTGGTCATGAGGTTCGTTGCATGACTCTCTTATGAGGCCCTTAAGAGACTCACCTAAACATAAGAATATGACTGGTTATGAAGTACGTTACACAACTTTCTTGTGAGGCCCTTGAGACAATCACCTAAATGCAGGAATATAACAGGTTATGAAATTCATTACATAACTCTCTTGTGAGGCCCTTGAGACACTCACCTGTTCTAGATAATACAACTGGTCATGAAGTTCGTTACACAACTATCTAGCTTAAACATAACTTTTCACTACTAGTGTACTGACGACACCATTCTAGATGATGATAGCTAAGAGTTCTATTACACATTCTTATCAGCTCAGCACTAACAGATCACTAAACATGCTCAACATTTTTATATAGTCTCCCTAACAAGATTAACTCATTACATGATCAAGACTAGCTACATACTATCATACGTCATCACTAGCTTTCACACATACCAAGAGAAACACAGAACGAGCAACAAAAGAAATAGCATGCTAAGACCTCATAATCCTAGCATGATCACAAGAAACATAATTATAAAAATACATACACAATGGCACCCCGGGACCCTATAATGCCGAGACACATCAAACTGAGTAAACAGGTTGGCAAAGTAACAAACAATCACAACCAAACATACACCTAACAAACACCCTATTCAACATCAATACATATCAGAGAACAAAGTGGGCTTCGCCTTATGCAGGGTCCACATAATCCGAGTAGAGATGGTCCTTATCTGAAAGAAGTTTATAGAATAACCAAGAAAAATGTTTGATGACTCTAAAAAAGAGTCAGAATTCTTTATAAATTAGGATTGTTGTTTGTGGATTTTATTGAAATATTATGCGAGAAAAGGTTAATCACGCAGGAAAAAGGTGTAATTCGCTAGTGCTCACGCATTAGGGGTATAAAATGAGAGATGTGAAACCTAACGCGAAGACTGAGTAAAACTAGCACAGTTAGCATGTATTTAGCACAACTTATGTTGATTTACTGTTTTTGCAGGAATTCACATTTGCGGAGCTAAGGATCAAAACGCATAAAGTGCGAGCACTACATGCTCGGAGGAAATGCCAAAGCATGGACAAGAAAAATAAGGAAAAAATCAATTGGGAGCAAGAAGTTGACTAACCAAACATTATGAGACGGA
>JBBMKA010035735.1:0-23060 GCA_037833695.1 Sechiopsis laciniata
AGAATTTAATGAAAAGCCCAAATTCGAATCCGTAAATGAGAAAAGGAAGGAGGGTTAAAGACTAAGATACCTTTTATGGTCCCGACAAGAAGTGGGATCAGAAGGTCGGCTGTCGTAGCGATAACAAAAGGAGCTGTAGAAGCTAAATAGAAACTACGGTTTTAGAAGATTTCTCTCTTTTTAGTAAAGGAGAGCTAGCATTTCGATTGCGGAGGAAGGCGGATGAGCTGCAGAAGCTAGAATGAAACCCTTACGCCATTTTTCTCTAAATTATGTAAATGAATTTGGTGAGAGGGATGTGGGAAATGAAGGGGAAAATACGCGAGTTTCCGGGTCTTTTTTTTAATTTACATTCATGACACTTTTTTTTTTATCTCGCCTTGCCATTTTCATTTCAAGGGTGTCATGGAAACCCCTTTTTCTAGTAGTGATTTAATTCCCAAGAGTTTCATATCATTTTGGTATCAGAGCATTTGGCTGAAGATGGATATATGCTTCCTTTGCGTTTTCTTAAATAAGTTTTTTTTTTTTTTTTTTGTTCAAATCAGTCCAATTTTGTAGTCTGTGGAAAAGTACAAAAATGTCATATTTCTATACGTTTTCTCACTTTTGTGTCTTCTGCAATATTGTTGATCAGCCTCTTATCTACAACTTCTTTTTTATGATGAAAAGTATGCAACTTTTGAACTTGTTCTGGAAAACTTCTACACCCAAGAACATGTGTTCTTGTTTTGTTCTTATCGTCTTTTGCCTCTAAACATGCTAAATCTGAAAAATCTTTCATTTAATCTAATGTTTGTATTTTAGTTTAACATTTGGCTTTTAATCTTGGATGTTACACTATAAAATTTTCAAAAGTTGGCGGTTATGCATTTAATGTGGACAGTTACAATTTTGCACATTAAATTTTTCAACATTAGATTCAAATTGTAACATCTTTATTTTAAAACCTCCCACCATTAGTTTTAAAATGTAACTCATGTCATTCAATTCCATCCATTAATACTAATTTTGTGGGAGTTGTATTTCTTGATTCAATTTTTTTTCTATCCTTTCATAAGCCTATCTTTGCTTGTATGAATTCAAAGCGTGCTACTATCTATTGGAATTGCAAATAGTCTAGGCTTTTTCATTTCTAAATATGAATGGTGAGATTGAGATGTTATATAACATCTCAATCTCACCACACCAATCATATTTCTAAATATATATATTGAGCGATTTGTAAAGTTGAGTGTCTCATTGATTGTAAGTATGAAATGGAGCGTGGAAAAATCTATCTTTCTTGTCACTTTATATTATTTTGAAGATTGTTCTACAATAAGAGTTCATAAATCCATTGATGGCAACAAGATACAGTTTCCATGATACAAGTACACTTTAGATTCGAGGACAAATATTTTTGAAGAAGGGGAGAATAATATGGATCCTACCATGCTATTCAAGATAACAAAAAGCTTCAAATGAAGTTGAATTAAATGAAGTGAAGTTTAATTGAATTTATATTCAAATGCAACTCATGATCCATTAAACATAAGTCAAGCTTCATTTATGCAACAAAACTACAAACTACTTCAAGTGTATCTACATTTATGCATGAGAAGTTACAAATTTATGGTAGGATGATTAGAAACTCCAATTTTTGGATTTATGGTGCCTTGTAAATGTATTTTCAATTTTAAGACAATTAATTAACTTTTTGGGTTACAATTAATTAATGACTAATTGTGGTCATAAAGTTATAATGTTCCAGCTCTTGAAATGTCACATGGAAGTTCTAGAGTTTCATTTTGAGACTATATAAAGCCATGTAAGTTGTACTTTGAAGGAAGACTTGGAAAATGTAGTAAAAAGCGCCATTGTGCTTTCTTATAGCCTAGAGCTATGTTTCTTTGCAATTTTATGTGATTAAGTTGCATGCTTAGAATCATTCAAGCTTGACTTGATCAATCTTGCTTGTGGAGTGATTTGAATCTTTGTCTTGAGATATTTGATCGATAAGGTAATCCGATTTTATTTCCTTAAGTTGATTCTCAAAATTCGTTTTTGGGTTTGAATTCCGAAGCTCTTGTTCTTCAACAAGGTTGTTACATTTAATTCCCAAGAGTTTCATATCAGCAAGTGTATCCTCTTGGTAGGGTTTGTAGTCCCACTCCTCCAACTTGTACTCAAAAAAAAAAAAAAAAAAAAATCTATCAAAGAAGCCTCCAACATTTAAAACCATATCATAAATACACCATCTCGAAAGTTGATTCCGATCACACGTTTTTCTTTTAAATCCATAATTCAATTTTCGTGCTTCATATCTTTCAATTTAACATATGAATAGATCAAATGATTCTAATTTAAAGGGACTGAACCAAAATTTAATTTTAAATGTGCAGTTTTCCATAAATTCGAGTAACTAGTAGAACTAGTATCTTGTCAAAACTAAATTGCAAATTGTAATTAAATTGATGCATCATACAAGATGAACCTAATAATCTATATAAAAAAGTAGGTCATATTTATATTTTATTTAATTTAAGTAGGCAGTTACCATGTTTTGAACTCATCGCTCTTAGTTATTTAAGACACTTTTAACCACTAAACCACTTCCAGCTGATATCCCAAATAGATTATTATAACTTTATTAATATTATAGCTTCATGTTACGATAACTCACCATTTAAAACAATTAAATTGTCACCTCCAACATGTTCCTAACGAAATAAAAACTCGAATAACTTAAAGAACATTAATTTTAAACCTAAACCACCTAAAAGTAGATTATTTTCAAACAATAGCTTTAAAAATTAACCAAACTATCTTAGAATCTTTTCTTCCCCTTCAATTAAGAGTCCTAGACCTTTATATGGTGGGTTATTGATATTATTGTTACTTTATTTTGAAACCAACGGGACACAGATTCTATGATGTTTCTTAAAAGAAACATTATGGAAATATTAAATTAGAGTAATTAAATATTAAATAATGGAATGTGACATAAAGTTTATTGACTAGAAACATAAATAAAGCAGCTTTTTTCTTTACGTGGATTTAATGATCACGGGAGATCAATGACGTTAAAGAAACCTTCCTTTCAACCACACAAATAAAGGTACATACAAAAGCACGAAAAAAAAGTAACCTATATTCAAACATACTGATTATAAATGTACTCATGGACACTGAAATCGGTAGTCAAGGATATCGAATGAATCGGTAGCGTAGTTTTTTTTTTTTTTTGAAACAAAATTGGTAGCGCAGTTGATTATTTTGTTTGATGTTAATCCATTTCAATTTGACATTCACGAGTTTGAATTCGGAAATCGATATTTACTTCTCATACTATTTGAGAGCAATTGTGTGCTCTATGTAGAATTTGTTGATCTTCTCTCCCCAATTTGTACTTAAAAAAAAAACTCATGAACTTATAAGAGATTGTTTTGCCAGTCCACTTGGGTCAAAAAGGAAAATGTTCCCTTCCCTTTGTTTGGCGACTGAGTAGAAATTATCGAGTTCAGAATCGTAAGAGAAATATTTTCCTACACATTAATATGTAGGGAAACTATATTTAAAGAACATGTCACACCATTTGTTACTACATAAATAATTATGTTTAAAAAATTATTTATTAAAAATTTATGTGGCATCATATACGTTTAGTACTTTCTTACACAAACAATGATATAACAATACTTTTCAATAAAGAAATTGAAGAAACTAATGTTCAAAATATAAAACTAATACACAAACAAAACATTCAAGATAACAATAACTTATCAAGACTTACAATTTTCACTAATAATGATTCCTTCTTTTGTCTTCCAATATCTTTAGAAAGCCATTAAAATTGTAGAAATAATCCCAGTCTAATGCCCAAAATTCAGTTCTAAATATACTAAACAATAGATAAAAATCAAATCATAAGTAAAGAAGGAATGAAGAAGAGATAACACACCGATCTAAAGTAGTTTCGATTAGTCTATTCCACTGTTCAGAATGTGAGATGATCAATCTTGATCATTCTCACTCATAATTGCCATTGATGAATCAAGAGCTCTCAATTTGGTGGCTAGGGTTGTCTTCATCATTTAAAAGTGAGAAACCCAAGGTGCTTTATATGAACAATCACACACCCTACACATGGTTAATTAACTTAACCTCATAACTAACTCAAGGTTCATTTAAACTCACCATAAGGGTTAAAATACATGATATGTAATTCAAAATTAATAAATTACACTCTTGAAGTACATATCATAAATGGCATCATAAAGTCAAAATTCCAGATAAAACTTGATCATAACTTTACTCGGCACGAGCAAATCAGACGGTCTTCAAGACCTCAAAATTTCAAACTTCAGAACTTCAATAGAACGGTGAACTGAATCCACCAACGGCAACCTGAACCTGTTCTCAAAAGAACATCTTCGAAAACAGACAAATCTTAAAGACAAAAGATATAAAGAAATAGGGAATCAAAACAAATTAGGAAATACCCTCTCAAAAGACATAAGCAGCACAAAATAGAGTAAATATATCAAGAACGAATCAACTCTTCAGAAACCAATGCATTTAGAACCCAAATGACCCTCAGATACAAAGTACTAATAAAGGAAACTGAATGCTTAAAAGGCTGCACAAAAAATGTAAAATTTTCATATAACTGCTGAACAAACTCACAAACTGTGCTAATCAGAATGACAAGAAACAGAAGCACAAACAAATACTCCAAAAACACGACAAACCTCTTCCATATTAAACTCACAAATCAAGAAATCTTCATATTGCAGAACATCATCAAAACTATTAGAAGTCATCAGAATATCATCCAAACTCAACAGAATCAAGACAAAGCAATCAACACTAACAGTATCTGAAAACAGAATAATCAAACAGAATTCTTGCAAAAGAGTAAACAATCATGAAAGAATCAAACTGCTCAAAGAACTGCAACTCAAAACTGATCAATGCAATAAAAGCCCAACAATGAGGATACATACAAGAATACAAACGAAGAAAAAACGTCAAGAACACATCAAGAACATCTATCCCCTCTTCATGTATGTTACCAAAAGTAAACGAATCTGCATCAGAATGAGAGCATACAATACTCTCTAGATCGGATTCAATCACAAACCAACAATAGTAGATAATGAGCAAACAAATATCAGGTCTCACCACAAACATCCTACATGAAAAATCCGACAAACAAGCCAACTCCCTATCGAACAACTGAACGTTACCCTCTAAAACAACAGGAACATCCTCGGGTTCAAGAGCAACAGAGATAGGATCAGAATGTGCAATGTCACTGCCAAGCACTGAACGCTCAACTATAGGATTTTCAGATGCATAAGTAGAAGCAACAGAAAGACATATATAAAAAAACTCAATATTAGATTTCAACTGCTTATCTATAACACAATTTACTTTAGGTAGGGAACCTATCAAATTTTAAAACGGAGTCTCAAATTTATCAGAAACTACACCCATCTCACGCTGAAAAGCTTTACCCTACAGAATGTAAAAACAATTTGTCAGCTTTCCAGACAACTTAATTTTCTCATTTTTACTCTTAGAGAGTATGCCATTGCAAAACGAGAAGTTATAACCAGTAGCATCCAAAACACTTAACGAGATAAGGTTTCCCTAAAGACCTGAAACAAATTTCACATTTGTTAGCATCTTGACGGAAGCGTCATCCATACTAAACCCAACATAACCTACTCCCTTAATCTCAAGCTGAAGGCTATTAGCTAGAATTATCTTGCCAGAATTCAGAATTTTCAAAATTGTGCTTAAAAGGAGACATGTGGAATGAACAACCACAATCCATAATCCACAAATTATCAGAAAGGTCCAAAATTTTAGAATTTTCGGCCAAGAACACCTCACCCGAATCATAATTCTCGAGAAGTTAGCTGAATCATTATCAACTATCTGAACAGGTAACTTACCTTTCCTCTTCAGAATAGAACATTCATACTAGTATGTCCATCTTCTCTGCAGTAATTGCAAGTAACTCTCTTCTGCTCTAATGGTTGTTTCCTCTTATCAAACTTAGAGCTTGATTTACTTGATGAAATGTCCTGACCTTTAGAAGAGTGAATCTTCGAAAGCAAGGCCTCATAATCCTTCTTTTCGATTTTCATCTCTAACTCCCTAGACCTCAATGAAACCAAAACGATATCCAGGATCAAAGTATCTATGCCGTACTTAATGATTGATTTAAGTTCTTTGTATTTCTCGGGTAACGAATTGAGGAGAATGATTGCTTGATTTTCATTATCAAGCTTTTCCCCGGTATGGGCCAGGTCACTACAAATTTTGTTGAGCACGAATAAGTTTTCATCTAATCCCTTAGACGGATCCATCATAAACCTAAATACCTTGATGACAAGAAACCTATCAGGTTTCACATTGAATTTTGCAATTTTTTCAACAATAGTTTCGAAAAGAATCCTTATTTTGTGGTTGTAGCCAATCAAAGTCACCTAAAGAACAACAATTTATGTAATGAGAGGAATTATGATAGTAATAGTATTAAAGTATTAGTTTGAGTTTGACAGATCATTAACCAAAATAACAGTGAGCAGATCACAGAAACAAGTATTTCATTTTGAAAATTACCGGTTAGATCATGAAAGTAGTACTCTATATACAGTACAAAGCGAAATACCTTCCATTTTTTATCAATTGCTTTCTCGGGGATAAGGGAACAAATTATACACATTCTACAAAGCCTTATTCTAAGTCCAGAAATCTTATACTCTTATGATGTTTATGGTCCAAATGACTACATGTTTTTTGCAGTTATACATGTTTCTTGTAGGATTTCAGAATCATAGAGCTGCTACACTTTTTCCTGTATTTCTTCTAATTTATTTCTATTTCTCAGTCTACACTCAGTTGCTTTGACTTCTTGTATTCTCTACTACTTCTCAATCATTAATTTAAAGTTTTGCTTCTGTTTATTTTTTATTTATTTCTTGTTTGAGAATTTTATAATCACTTAAATTAAAACACACAAAAATGCAAGAAATTTTAACCCAATATGATAAACACTACTGAATATGGAGGTAATGAAATTGATACTATTGGTAATGGTGAAAAATTAGTAATTACACATGTTGAATCCTCTTATTTTCCAGCAATTGGTGGCAAACTAAAACTTGGAAGAAAAAAAAAAAAGAAACTGATACATGTATCTCAAAAAATTATACACGTAATTCAAAATTGACAATCTGAACAAGAATTCATTCCTTACCCTATAGATATAGATATCATTAGTTACAAAGTAGATACATTAGACCAACATGTTAAGTAAAGGGACTCTTCATCTATGTCCCCAATAGTAATGTGATATTGTCTATTTTGAATTAAGCCCTTATGACTTTGCTTTTGATTTCTGCCAAAATAACTTCATACCAATGAAAATAGTGTCTCTCACTTATATATCCATGATCTTCTTTTCAGGTAAACGATGTGCGATATTAGTCTCACTCCTAAAAACTGAAAGAAAGAATTGTGCATTCGAAGTTCTATTGAAGCAGATCTATGCCTAGATATTATTATTTCATGTTTATGATGTCCTTTTCTTCTTGCTGGGAACTATCAACATTATAGAAAAACTGATGAACCAAAGAAAGAGCAAAATAACTATTGTTATCAGCATCACAATTAAATGAAGTGCAACGAGCCAACTGTATTTCTTGAACAGTAAATCATAGGTACCTCTTCAATGTATTTCGAGTAACTATCCTTTAGTGGATACTTTTCACTGTTGGAATAAACTTTAACGCATTTATTAATATGTTTAATTGTTGAAATTAGTTGTCATTTTATCAAGGGATTAATGGGTTGTCAAATTTAGAAGCTAGTTAAGGAATTAGTGGATCCTTAATTGAGCAATTAGTGGAAAACGTTTTTGGTAAGAAATTGGAGAACAAGTTGTAATAAGGCTATAAATAGGTGGCTTATTTCATTGTGAAAATGTGTGTAAGAAAGAGCAAGTGTAAAGCTGATGAGAAAGTTTATAGAGAAATAAAGAGAAGTATTTTACAGAAAATTTTGTTGTTGTGTGCAATGTCTCTCCAATCACGAAGCAAAAAACTTGCGCGATTGTTTATTCCCATTCTAGTTTCTACATTCACTAGCATAAAACACCATATGCTCTGTCAAGAAATTGTAAATATGTTCATTAAAAAGAAACCAAGAAAAAGAAACTGGCGTCCAATAACTACGAAACAAATCATTTTTTGAATAATGATAAAAATAACTACAAAACACAACCCCAACAACTCCAATCATAAACCTCTCCTATTTGGGTGAATTTTCTACAAGTTGTTTCTTAAAACTGTTTGAAGTGATATATTTACTTATTGTATTTTCCTCTACATATTCATTTAAAGTACCGCACATTTAAATTAAAGAGTAAATTATAAATTTGATCCATATGGTTGGAAGAAAGTTTGAGTTTAGTCCTTATAATTTGAAAAACTAGAATTTAGTTCCTATAGCTTGAAAATAGTTAGAATTTAGTCTCTATGGTTTGATAAAATTTAATGATTAGTCATTGTCGTTTGTAATTACCGTGAATTATGTACATGAAAATTAGCCATTCATGCTAATTTTTTGTCCAATTAGTCACTTAATTCACACTACTATCATTGACATATGAATGACTAACTTTCACGTACTCAATTCGCTCTAACGATTAAAAATGATAAGAACTATTTTTTAGATTTTATCAAACTATAAAGACTAATTCTAGTTTTTAAAATCATAGTGACCAAACTTATAATTTACCCAAAATTAAATTACACTTGAGCAAATAATTAATAATCATAATTGAAGAAACAATTTCAAAAGCATCAACTGAGTTTAAGTACAAGTTCATCCCAAGAAAATGGGCTAAACCCTCCAAGCATTGAGGGTCGCTGAATGAGCCAACGTTCACAGTCATAGAAGCAGCACTCTGAAAGCCAATCAGATAAACACATTTCAAAGACACCCACACGAATTCGCAAACGCAGAGCCATAATTTAAGCAACTTCGCATGCACAATAGAAAATCAACAACGAAAGGCGAAAAGTTGGATTTTCCTTATCGGTATTAGGATCGGCGACGAGTAAAACCTCAAGGGAGTTCATCAATTCTATAATCCCTCTGAGTAAAATTGATTTACAATTGTGAGATCCTAACATACCGCTCAAGATGGTACCTCTTTATTAGACCGATACCCATTTGGGTTTAATCAACTCTATATCATATTAGAGAATATGAGTTTCCATCTCAAAACTAATTGACAGGAGTAACCCATATTTCTTTTATATTAGTGTTGGACTCTCCACGTTTTCAACGTGGAACAATTATGAGATTCTAACATCATGCGACTTCAATATTTTGATTTTATGTTTTTTTCTGTTTTGCCCGTTGTTGAAATGCATCACTTTGGTGGGGGGACTGATTTCAAAACTTTCTTTATTCTTTTGAGTCAAACATAGGGTTAACTTTTTTTTAAAAAAAAAAAATCATTTTCCAATTTTGGGTTATATATTTTTTTTGAAAACAATATTTATATTTTTTTCGTCTTCAAACATTCAAACAATTAATTTTATAATAAAGTATCATTTTGGTTATTTTAGTTCATAAACTTTTCCATAATTAATTTTATGTTTATATTTTTTTATTTTAAAATTCTTAAATGTCCAATTTTAATATTATTCAACTTCAATAATGTTATTAATTTTGATATAAGTAAAGATAAAATGGAAACATAATTTTAAAATTTATAGAAGAAGATGATAATGTTTAAAAAAAAAATAACAAAAAAATCATAAGGTCCAATTTGAGAGTTCAATAATGTTAATTTTGATAATTGAAATTGGTATTTGACTTTCATTCATTTGAGAGCAGTTGTGCACTATTTATAGGGTTAGTGATCCCCCTCCCCGCCTTGTATTCAAAAAAAAAAAAAAAGTAGGCAAAGATTTAAAAAAAAAAATCAATATTATATAGAAAATGATTGATTATATTCATTAAAATGCCTACAAAGTTTAACAAAAGCAAACTTAAACATATATTGTATCAACATGATGTGCCTGACATTTCTTCTAATGTTGCACATTAACAATTAATGTTATATAGAAAATGATTGATTTTAGTTATTCAAATGCCTACAAAGGAGCATGATCCATAATAATCTAACTTTTAGCGACGTAGAAATTGACTGAAGATTCCAAATTGAGTACCTAACCTTCTATAAAGTTAAAGATAATTAAATTATGGCAATTAAAATCATACTAGAAGAAGAATTACAGAGAAGGCAAATTTTGTTGAAATTGTTCAGGAAATTGGACAATTGATCAAGAAGATCTCACTTGGGATTTTTCCTCTACAAATTATCGTAGGGATGGCCTTGTAGTGTGGATGAAAAATAGACCCATTTTGGATTATATATATATATATATATTTTGTAATCATGGTATATTTGTATCCATTTATAATTTTAATTTATTTTATTTTATATTAAATAGTTTAATGGATAAAATGTCTAGCAATTAAAACTATCAAATATATATATAAATCCACAAATTATTTTTTTAATATTAACTCAATAATTTCATTATTTGTGGGTAAAATGGTTGTTTGTAATTTGGCATTGTATTTTTTTTTTTTGTATTTATTTTAATTGTAACTACTTCTTTTAATTTTTTTTTTTTACAACACTACTTTTAATTTTGATCATTATAACTTAATTTTTAATTTATAATCCAATTTCCAAATTTTGACAATTATTTACATGAAAACAATCGATTAAAATGACTTATTCTCATGAATTCAAATTTTTTCATTCGGGTAAATTTTTATCAATATGACAACAAATATAGTACAAATAAATTGAAAAAATATTTTTTATCAATATTTTTCTTGATGTTGATCTTTATAATTAAATGACTAATTTCCAATTTAATTTCTAAAATTTAATAATTATTGAACTAATCATAAATTTAAATTATATATATAGTTACAAAATTAACTTTTTTATTTAAATAAATTTATTGTCAATATGGTACAACAAAATTGAAATACTATTTTTCTTTTTTCATTTCTTTTAATTTTCATATGTGCAATTAAATTTATAATTTAAAATCTAATTTTTAAATTGTGAATATTACACAACTTAATGTAAATCATAAATATAAATTGTTTATCTTTACGTATCTTTTACACTTAACTTTTATATATTTTTTAGTACAAAAACTATTAGAGGAGTAGATTCAAATTTATAACATATTAATCATACACTAATGACGCTAAATCGTGGCTCTTTTTTTATTTCAAAAAAAAAAAAAAAAAAATATGGCTCTTTTTTTATTTTTTTAAATTTTATATTAGTTTTGAATGAATAGAACATAAAAACAACTCAATAAATATATAAAAGTATTTGTTTTTTTATTTCTTTTAATTTCGATATTTATAATTAAATTTATATATTTTTAAACATTAAATTTTTAATATCTAATTTTAAATCAATTTGTAAGTTAAATTAATAATTCAATTATGTGGCAAGGATCAAAGTTAAAGTTAGAAAAATAAAAATAAAAAAGTTAAAAATTAGATAAAATTTGATCTAGTTAAACAAGATGTTCGATGGAGGTTTGAGAGTGAGTGGAGGAGGAGTTGGGAGGAGTTGGGAGAAGTTGTAATGTACTAAAAACAAACCCAGAGTTGAAAATTCCTCCTCTCCTCTCTCAACTTCTAAATCCAACTACCCCATTTTGGGTTATATATATATATTTTTTTTTTGGTCTTAAAACTTTAAAATAATTAATTGTACCATTTTGGTTATTTTAGTTCATAAATTTTTAAATAATTAATGGGAATTTTGCATGTATAACAAAAAAGAGCAAAGTATTTCTGTCTAGCACAAAATCAAAATTAATTCATTTGTAGTAAAAAGTCTAATTTGAGTTCTATCAGTAATAGAATTCAATCAGTGTAGACTCATTCTATCACTGGTTGAGTTCTATCACTGATAGAAAATTATGTTCTACAACTAGTTGAGTTCTAAGTGATAGAGTTCAATCATTGGTAGACTCAATCTATCACTGGTTGAGTTCTATCACTGATAGAAAATTATGGGTTATAGATGAATTATTTTAAAAATTGTGCTGCAAATATAATACAAGAGGTAGAATGTGCTACTGAAGGTAAATTCTCATAATTAATTTTATGTTTATATCTATATTTTTATTTTAAAACTTTTAAATGTTGAATTTTAATATTAATCAATTTTATTAATGCTAATAATTTTAATATAAGTAGAGATAAAAAAGTGAATATAATTTTAAAACTTAAGAAAGAAAGATGATAATTTTATAAGGACCCATTTAAGAGTTCAATAATATATTGGGGCGATAAAATTCGAACATATAATTTCGTGATTATCAAGTTGTACAAGATGTCGTTAGAGCTCTTGTTGGCAAATATGACCTAATTTTAAGAAGTGAAATTAATTTTGTGATAGTCTAGATAATCGAGATTCTTGGATACCTGAAATTATAGACAAGGATGAATCCAGGTCATGATTATAGATGTCTAACATCTTTAAATAGTTATATTTGTTGATTTTCAAAAAAAAAAATGTCATATTCATTTTGTAGGAATATTTTTATGGATATTTGAGGGGGAGATTGGATTTTGGAGTTGAAAAGAGGAGAGGAGAGGAGAGGAGAGGAAGTAGAAAAGGGAGAGGAAGTGAAGTGATTTAGAGATATGAAGTAGTTGTTTGAAAATTGATGTTTTGGAGATGAGATGTTGTAAGAGTATTAATTTTATATTAACGTAATCATTGCATATTTGTATTAATTGATAAATTTAATATATTTTATTTTATATTATGTGATTGAAAGTTAGAAAATATTTGATGTGACATTTGATAAAATTAGATAAAAAATATTTTATTTTATATTATATGGTTGAAAATTAAAAAAATGTTTGATGTGACATTTAATAAGATAAAATAAAAGATTTGATATGATGTTGGAAAAGAGGTTGGGGGGAGTTGAGGAGAGGTTGATATACTAAAAATAAATATGAAATTAAGAAATCTCAACTTCTTCCCCTTTTTCTCCTCTATTGAACACCAAAATCCAATCACCCATGAACATATTTAGATAATTGTGTTTGTTTTATATGTCTTAAATGTCTTTGTGGCGTATTCATATAATCTACACATTAATTTATATGATTAGTGTAACACCCCTAATTTTTATGATGTATTTTTCTTTAAAGTGATTAATCAATTAATCAATCAAGATGCTTGTAAGTTATTTAATCACTTATGGTGTTTTGTTGTTCAACCTTTTTAACTATTATGCATTGTGATTTTAGTGTGGTGTTAGAAATTGATTTACAAACCTTATTAAAATTTTCATGGAAACAAATATATTTAAATGTATTTTTGTCTATTTTGGGTTGGAATTGAAAACATTTTAAAGGTGTAGGGTTTTTAGTGGGTTAAAATGGAAATTGAATTTTATATAAAAAAAAATGCAGAAATAGGAAAATAACGACACCGTGTCCATGATCGATGAAGCTTTCAGCCTAGCCACATCGGAATGGATCAGTACCTGAAAAAGTAAGGGGTGAGTATATCGCAATATACCCAGTAAGGAGGCCCACCATGAGGTTAAGCATGTAAACAGAAATAAGTTAGAAGATACGACAACTGAAGCTAAGTGCCTCGACATGCGTGCCCAACCCCCAGCCTGGTCATGGGAAAATAATATCAAACGAAGGCGCACAAGCCCATTAAATTATTTTAGGAAGTTGGGTCATTACAAGCTTGAATCAGAGCTTAGAGTCATAGATTCTGTAGATTGGTTTACGATGTAAACCGTGTGTCCATGATCATCAGCAGACCAGCAGCTGCCAGGTATGTCGAAAAGTAGGGTAGAAGTAAGGATCTTGTGTACTTTAGTTAATGTTGATTTTATGACTTGATTGTAGGTCCTGATTAAGATCTATTTGTATTCGGTTTCGGTGTAGATATATCCTTACCGTTACGTCTTCCGGAGGAGAGTTACCTAGTGGGGGTACCTCGGTCCGATAGGACCAGTTCAAGAGAGAGTTTGTTGAGGCCCGCTTTGCCTCAACTGCTGCACTGGAGACAAGGCCTCCCTTCTTCATTCAGAGGCAAGAGTTTCTCATTGTCAACAGTTGCAAGCAAAAGATTATAGGTCACTTTATTTCTGTATTCGATCCGAGCTTAACAGGAGGTCAGTCGGGAGTGTACATTCAGCTTCACGTAGCTCGCACCTCTACTGTCCAGATTACGCACCATGTGACTACGCAGGCTGCTAGTGAGTTTGAGATCATTGGGAGTTCGAGCAACACAGCTGGGCAGGATTTGAGTCATACCCTGGAGTTCTCCATTCAAGAGACCACTTTTGTTCGAGGAATCCCGGTCGTGCAAGAACTAGTTTCGCTAGAGAGATACTAGTCAGTCAAGGAAGCGATTTAGGAGAGGAGATCTTGGACAACAAGGGAGGCAGAGGTCTCGTCGAGGTCGTCATCAGAGTCCTCCTGACGATGCGTTGAAGTGTCGCAGGTGTTCGAGAGTTCACCAGGGACCATGTTCGCCCAAGGTGAAGGTGTGTTACTGGTGTGGCTAGGAGGGCCACTTTGTAGTGCATTGCCAGTTACTGGTTTCCACCGGGGAGTCTTTATGCGCATCGTCAGTCGTGCTAGTCACTCCCGTGAAGCCTGTTCCCCAGAACGACGAGTCTGTTGTCGTCTTCACAGGTTCCTTGCTTTCTTCGTTCTGTTAATTCGTCTTTTGTTCGATCTTGCGTTCCTCGCATTGTTATGTGTGACCTTGATCTCTGATCCATGTTATTGAACGCGTTTTTTATTGTCCTTTTGTTGTATGCATTCATATGTTTATCGTTGATCCATTATCCATGTTGTTTGATGTGTCTCTTGTTTGAATTGTCTCACATCCTTGTACTTGGTAAATGATTGTAATGTTTTATCTGTTTCGTCGGAATCGTATTGCTCTATATGTTGCATGATGATTGTATTATGCCTTTTTGTTTAATCATGATCGTATGACTCTGTTCACTCTACATGATCGTATCACTCTATCTTGTTTGTTCATCATGATCATATGACCCTGTTCATTATGCATGATTGTATCACTCAGTCTTGTTTGTTCATCATGATCGTATTGTGGTATTGGTTCTCACCATGATTGTATGACCCCTATCTTTTCGTTGTGGTCGCATGACTATTTGAGTTTATCATGTTTGTATTATTGTATTCGTTCTTATCCTGTTATTATTCGCCCTATATGCTCATCATGATTATGTTGCTCGATTTGGTTGCCATGATTGCATTGTGCTACTTGTTCATCATATTCGTAGCATTGTAGTCGTTCTCATCATGATTGTATTGCCTTATCTGCTTTATCATGATTGTGTGCTTTATTCGTTCGTCATGGCTGCATTGCCCTATCTGTTCATCATTATCGTATATCGTTCTGCCTGTTCATCATGCTCGTATCGTTGTAGTCGTTCTCATCATGACTGTGTTGCTTTATTTGTTTGATCATGATTGTGTTTCTCTGTTCGTTCGTCACGATCGCATTGCGCTGTCTGTTCATCATGATCGTAGTGCCTCGTTGTTTCATCATGATTGTATTGCTCTAGTTGTTTCGTCGAGATCGTGCTGCCCTTTTGTTCATTATGATCACATTGCTTTATTCGTCCACTGTGATTGTATTGCGCTATTTGTTCATTGTGATTGGTTTGCACCATTGGTTCCATTATAGTTGTGTTGTTGCTTATTGTTTTGGGAGTGGAAGTTGGTCGGATATGTGTATCAGACCAGCTATTAGTGTCTCGCTCAGTTAGCTTTACCCCTGTTTGAGTTCCATGCCATGTGTGGCATGGTGTGGTTTGTTGATAACCGCAGTCACTGACTTCCTTTAGAAGAAGGTCAATCTCAGTCATTTTTCTTTGTCGAGTTTCAAGGTTAGAGAGTGCAGGTTAGGGGACTGCCCTCATTGACCGGATGGCTCGGATTAAAAGAGAAGGGCTGATCAAACGGCTGAGGAGGCAATACGTGGCGCAAGGGGGATGGGGCTGAGATGAGGGGCTGGAGGCGTGTCTTTAAGAAGGAGAGGGAGTTGGTTTATAGGCTGCTGTGCAAAAAAAGCAAATTCTTTTTCTATTTATATTGTTAAGTCTCTTTCCATTTTTAGCACATAAAATTTTAATCCCTATAAAGCCATTTTCCATGTTACCTTTAAATAAATAATTGAATTTTATAGTTAATTTGTTGATATGCAAACAACATAATAATTTATAACTCAATTTTTAACACCAAACTAAAGATGTAAGTTAATTTAAATAAATAAGGGATTGATATAGAAATAAACCATAACTATTTTATCAAAATTAAAATACATAAATATATTTAAAAAGGACTAGGATGTTACAATATATAAAGCACTCTTCAACATTTTTTTAAAAAACATTTGAGTTTCTCTCATTTTTATTTCTTTATGTTTAGTTTTACCTTTCTTTTTTTATTGATGGTTACTTTGTTGTATATTTTTGTTGCACTACATAATCTAACTTTTATCCTTCTTTTCTTTTGATGCAAGGTTGATCTTTTATACTTGACAATGCTTTAGAAACAAAAAAGCTTGAGGATGATATAGGTTTTGTAACTATCATCTTCTAACAAACTATTTATAGTTATTTTATTTTATTTTATTTTATTTATTTATTTTTATTATGCCATTGTCTTATATTTTTTTGGACTATTTAATCAAACCTCGATCCTTTTTTTTTTTTGCAATGTTGATCTTTTTATACCTACAATGTTTTGAACATTTGCAAATAATAAGAATAATATACACTTCCATTTAACTCAATTATAAGTTTGGTTAGTTATAATATAGTATTCATTTTATTATGATTAAGAAAAATATAATTTTGTTGGAAGGAATTCATGTATGGAAATATCAACTTTTTTTTTTTTTTTTATTGCTATAATATAACAATTGTTACATTCCTTCTTTTGAAATATTTGTATCTATTTTAACTTTTATTGTCCATATTAACTTTGTCTTGATAATATCTTTGTCATTTCAAATATGTCCCTTTATTAAATTATTTGAAAATAAGTTTTAATAATAAAAATAATTTTAAAAATGGTAAGAATAAAATTTCAAAAAAATGAATGCATCTATTATGCAAAATGAGTGAATTAAAAAAACATGTTAGGTAGACTTTATTCCATATAATATTAAAATAAGAATATTACAAAAACAAAAGTTACACGATTCATTTTTCCTTTTATATATATATATATAAAACTTAAATTATAAAAGTTGATTAAAATTTAAAATAATAATCAATAATATCTTTTACAATGATAATAAATGTATAAAATATTGGTATGGAAGGTAGAAGGTTCTCTTATAAATGGTTATATTTAAGATTTTAACTTTTATACAATAATAATGAATACCATTTATCTTTAAAAAAAAAAAAAATCTCGTTCTCAAGTAAATCTCTAATGAATTTTAAATATATTGATGTCAACAAAAATTATAGTCTAATTTTGTGTCTATAACTAAAAAAGTTATAATTTGAATCTTCTCATCTTAAATTGTTGAACTCAATCCTTAATTATTATCGAATTTCTAAATTAAAAAAAAAGTCTCTTTTTTATTATATCTTTTTAATCTACAATTTAATCTTTGTTATATATATTTTTTATATATAAGTAGAAATTTATTGTCCTATGTAAATAAATAACTTACTTTAATATTGGTTTTTTTTTATAAAGTAACTTACCATTGTTTTTTTTTTTTTTTTTTATAAAGGTTTTATAATTCAAATTTTATTTATTTAAACATGATTGTTTTGTATACAAAAAAAAAAAAAAAAAAAAAAAAAAAATTTCTTTTTTTTTTTTTTAAAAAAAAAAAAAAATTGTATTTAAATATAATAACAACCTAACTCTTATTGTTATATAAAGTAATATAATCAAATTTAAATTTACTATTATTTTTTAGATATAAATTTAAAAAAAAAACTTATGTCAAAGTAAGATACACGTGCAACGTACGTATATGATTTTTATTAATTTAAGTTACCAAACCAAAATTTTGGAACAAAAAAAAAGTAACTTCCAAAAGTTTGTTTTTGTTTTTGAAATTGGGTTAGTATTCACCTACTTATGGATACATTTTAGGAACAATGGAGCACATTGTAGGAAACTTAGGTAAAAATAAGCTTAAATTTCAAAAATAAAAAACAAAAAATTAAATGGTTATCAAATGAGTTTTAAATTTTTTTGGACTCGTTGGATATACTAATTATTGTTTCCTAAATGGTTTGTTATTAAATATGTGGTGGTGAAAGAATCTGAAAGATATCTTTCATCTCTAGAGCTTATTTTTTGAAAATTTACTCAGGTTGATTTAGGCTATTTTTTGTGGACACCTTTTTATTTCCTTTTCCTCCTAAAGATTTCATTTCCCAATCAAGTTGAAAAGATGATTCTCTCTCTCCATACTTATTTTTTCACATAGATTTATTTTCTATTTCTTTTTGTCAATTTATCCTCCCTCATTTTTTTAGCTATCTAAAGTTAATGTTTCAATTGTTTTAAGTTTCTTTCCAAGTCTTCTATGACTCTCCATGGACGGGATGATTAACACCATAGATTTTGTGAAAAAGTCTTTTGCTTTAGGTGTGCTATATGTAAACAATCACTAAATGATTAGAAAGGTGCATATGCAACGATTTGAGAATAAAAAATAGGATATGAAGTCTCATTCTAATTTAGATATTGACTCATTAATCTCTTCTAGATCATCCACCTAAATTTCCATAGAATTAAACTTATTATTTTCTTTTCTATTGAAGGAAGCAGGAAACTAAGTTAAAAAAAACAAAATCTTATGGCATCACATGGTGATAGGTGGTCTCTCACTCTCGATGATCTTTTTTCTCAATGATGATCCTACTGTTGGTAGGAGAGTTTAAGATTTTCCAACAAATTAATGATACTCCTTTATGCATCTATTTTTTGCAGTAATGTGAGCTACTATTCTTTCTTCTTCAAGTGCAACAAAAGGTTTCACACTTTCTTTGTTAAACCTCCTAGTTTGTAAAGTGTATTTTGTTACATAACATTATTAATATTTCTAATGTTTGGGTATCTCACATTCCTGCAAAATGAACGAGGTAATCCAGATGGCCATTTCATGGGAATCTCATATTACCTCAAAGTGAACGACCCTTAAAGGTTGATTGTTCTAAAGGCTTATTGTTCTTCCATTTACTTAGACAAAGTTTTCAAGCTATAAAATATGTAGATTTAAATAGCATGTGTGTTCGCTATTTTTCTTTTGTTAATTTTCTTAGTTTATAAGATGAAACAATGCTTGAAAACCAACGTGGTGAATAGAAAGAACTTGAAGGAGAAAGCAAATTATTACATTACTCAACAGCTCATCTAGGTAATGTTGTTCTATTTCAATTATATCTTTTTCTCCCATATATCTCGAGTTAGCATTAGATTCCTTTATTCTTTGATTCTTCTTGCACATCTAAAAAGCCCACATGTCTATTCGATTTTCTTAAAGTGTTTATACATATGTTTAGGCTATGACTCAACATTGCTAGATGAAGGGCAACTAGCACTACTACAAATAGCACATATCATGACTATAATTTATAATCATAAACACCTTTCATGACTAAAATCAAGAGTCATTGTATCCGCTGTCACGAAAGGTTAAACCATGACACTATAACAAAAGTGTCATGGTAGAACCAGTTATGACACTATGTTATAGTCATTAATAAATCATTAATGACACATATACAAAGTCATTGATAAAGTAATAACGACAAGTTAGAAGTGTCATTATAAAATCAGTTATGACATTTTATTATAGTCGTGGTTAATCCATTAGTGATACATATACATAGTCATGATTGAGTCATTTATGACATTTTACTTTAGTCATGATTGAGCCATTTATAACATTTTATTATAGTCATGATTGATCCATTAATGACACATATACATAGTCATATATATAATTATATTATAGTCATGATTGATCCATTTATGACAGTTTATTTATATCATATTATCAGTTTGTATAACACTTTTTTATTCCTATTTACAACCAATTTTGTTTGTGTTTTTACCGGTAAAAAAAGATTTATAATGTGCAGCCACAAATCTAAACACAATATGTTCCAACAAATATCACTTCACATATAACTTGAACAATTTGTACATTACAATTGAACAAAAAACATTCATGGTAATAAAATACACTTGTTAATCTTTAAAATGTCTACATAGAGTTTAAAATTAGAAAGTTTATAGCATCACAAAAAATTGTAGTCCACTATCCTTATGCGAAGTATACGTATGTTGACAACGAACACGATAATTAGAGATGCAAACGATCCTCACTTTGAGCAAAGTACCTACACGATATAGTAACAAAACTTTGAATTAGAAGTTGTAATGAAGATAGAAGTACTCATGATATTTTCACATTCATATTAGATAACAATTATTCATTTGTTCCAAAAACTAAACTTCATGCAAAGTTTTATTACAAGAAAAAGTAGAAGTAAATGAAGGGTTTCTAACCATCCGGGAGTGACCTAATAGTTAAGAAGGGCTCAAGTAAATCACTTTATCATGATAATTTGAGTAACCCGAGTCCAATACCAAGAAAACCAACTAATAATCATGAATTTAAGAAGTGGATGAGAAAGAAAATAAAATAGAATTGAAGCCGCCCGTGAATTCTTCTAGTTTGGAAAGGAATTGTAATGGACATCCATTACTGAGAAAACAAATTCACTATATTATCAATGATGGAAGGAAACAAAACTCATAAACTTATTCGGTGATTAAAGGTTAATGAAATATTTATCTAAGGTAAGTGTCCAAGTTTCAAAAACATAACTATATATGTCTCATACAAATCATAACTATGCAATAAACTTAAACAACTTAGAAACTAAACTTAAATAACTTAGAAACTATTGCAATCCATGTGTTCATGATACAATGACAAATTTTAAAGATTAAGCGGATATAAATTGATAAAACTCAACGGACCAAAAGAAAGAAAGTTTCTTAATCGTCTAAACAACAATGAAAAAGTGTAAAGAGTGAGAATTTTTTACCCTAAAAGAAATGCCACAGTACTTTTCCCTCTATCATCTAGGATGGACCTTGTACCACTCACTGCAATGCACACATAAGAATCATCTACTTGTTTTAGCATCACTTGCTAAGGTCCTACAAAAATTGTAACAGATGAACAATAGATATAAGAAAATCACGATCAGATTAATCTAAAAAATAACATAAACTCAAGCATCACTTGCTAAGGTCCTGCAATATTTTTTCTTGTACGTCCCTCTAGTAAAGATAATTATACTTAGTAAGTCTTTTCCGTAGTTATATTTTGCATGTATGGTAACTACTGTCGATTTTCTTAACCAAGTTAACTTTAATTCGCCAGGCCACACAAAAAGAAGGCTCCAATCAAATTAGAGATAAAAGTTCTCGTCTAGACAATAAATATGTTGAAAGATATCTAAATCATTAAAAGAGAATGAGGAAAATTCTCGAGCTCAAGTGCAAAAAATGGGGATAAAATGAAGAATGAAAGTGGCATGAAGCCTACCAGTCCCTTTGATGCTAACTGCATTTCACCAACAATATGTAGCCTGTGTCGAAGGAACAAATCATAGTTGCGATGGTGCATGGATGCTCCTACCTGATACGTTCTCAATTGGAAGAACAACTTTATCATCTATGCATAGTGCAATAGCCTACAAAGAAAAAGGGAAATCATGACAATTTTATTGGAGAACTCAAGTGAAATGAATTCATGGCAGGTAAAGCCAAGACCAATAGTGTGGTCTAGAATTTCAATAATCACATATCATCTTTTAAAAACCAAATCATCAAAATGAAATAGATTAAAGCACTAAGAAAAGCAGTTCTACTAGTTATTGTATTTTACCAGACAGATGGTAAACCTTAAATGCATCTTCATTACAATGAACACTTTAGCAATTAGGGAGCAATTCGGGAAAGCTGCAAGTGCAAAATCCTCACTATATGATCCTGGTAACCCTTTAGCATTAACTCAACAAATGACAAAGAATAGACAAATTATTAAGGCCCCATTTGATAACCATTTAGTTTTTTGTTTTTAATTTTTGAAATTTAAGCCTACAATTACAACTCAAACATATTGTTTTCATTACTATGATGTCAACATTTCAATCGTGTTTTTAAAAACCAAACCAAAATTTGAAAGCTAAAAAAAATAGCTTCCAAATACTTGTTTATGCAATTTGATTAGGATTTACATACTTTTTTAAAGAAAGATGAAACCATATATAGAGAAAAATGATGTAGCAAAACCTTCAAATACTATACTAAAAATGTAAGGAAAACATTGAGAAAAACGAAAATTTTCCAAGAAACTAAAAATGTAAAATAATGTCATCTAAACTAGAAGCTTATTGTCACAAATCTAAACACTGAATACTAATTTAACGTTGCATTAGTGCAATATCAAGGAGTAACATGAAAGGAAAAATAAAAAGGGAGGACAGGCCTTAAAATAAATAAAACAGACTTCCAAAGATCTTTCTATGAGGTTTTATAGACAAAGCCATCTAGAAAGAAAGTAACAAAGTAACTATTTTTATAAAATAAATTAAAAGGGAAAGAAAAAAACAAAGAAGAATTAGAAATATTAATGACCTCATTTGTACCTTTGTAGCAAGCCAACAACTCGAGGAATTAATCAAATAGTCTTATCAAACCAAAGCTCTAATCATCAAGTTAAAAGAAACTCTCTAACATCTAAACAACACAAAATCTCCAAGTCTCAAACACCCAAAGAAGAATCCCAAATAATTCAAACCTTAGTGTTGAAGGTTATTTATTTACCAGATAATCCAAACCCAAGTTCCATTCTTTCT